>JBCNYH010000024.1:32685217-32702128 GCA_039654325.1 Tandanus tandanus
AAAATCAGCAATGGTTCTTTTACATGCTTCTCACCATAGACAGTGAGAGACATGGCCGGCATTTGATAACCCAGTTACACCAGCAACCAGTTTGTCAAAATATCTTTCCAATTAAACTTTATCCAAGGTTGTGACTTTTTTTTGTTTGTTGTTGATTTTTTCGCGAGACTTCACCATTGTGCCCTGCTGTTTTCTCCTTTGTATTTTGCCAACATGGAAAACGTGAATCATAACAACAAGAAATGGACCTATAAGCTAAAACCAAGAATTTAGGGCATGCTAACATGGACTGTTCTTATCTGCATGCATCTGTTAGAGGAAATATAAGCTTTCATATGGAACAGAAAGAGCACCGACCGTGTTTGACATGAACTGTGGATTTTGCTGAACATATTACTGGATCCTGACAGGCTGGGTCTTGTAAAACAGGCTGAGAGGATGATGTGTTGGGGTAAATGAATGGTTTTAGAAGGATAAAGATGGGCCTAATGTCACAACTATGTAGAAATGGAAGTAGCAATTTCTGTTAAGGAGAGTACAAAAAGTAATAACGTTTGCATCTTGCATATTCTCTTTCTTTTGCACAAAAGTGTGCATGTCTGAGTCACACTGCTCTATGTCTGAGTCACTGCTGTATGTCTATGTAACATTGTAATGCATTATCTTTTATGATAAACACAAGAAAAAAACAATATTAATGTTCAATATATGAATTTGCTGTGATTGTGTTGTTATTAATTTTTAGATTTTCTTTTTGTCTTTCTCTCTAAGCTGGGATGACAGCAGTTCAGTCAGCAGTGGGATCAGCGATGCTGTAGATACAGATGAACTCAACACCAGCTCGTCTCTCAGCTCTTACGTCAATACTCCATCTGCTTCACGTAGAGACATAGAAGAGCAAGTAAGTGATGGAGTATCACACCCTGGCCAATCATTCTAAGAAAAACTTGACTGGTTCTTCTAGACCTAGTCCTCTTTTTTAATATGGTTATATTGTATTTATGTACCTGCTTCATACGCACACACCTGTGCTAGACAACAACCTGGGCTAGACAGGCTTTAAATTACAGGCCCTTTTCCCACCAAAGCATTTCGGTTCCATGGCCTAATTTCAAACCAGTTCTTTGAGTTTCCATGGCCAAAGAACTGGTTCTCAGCCAAGAAAACATTTTCCAGTGCAGCACCAAATCTGCTGGTTTAGAATCAGACCTGTTTATGCCAGAGACTGAGGAAGGGATTAATAAAAACCATCCAAATGTTGTGACCTCCATTAAAAAAACAAAACAAAACAAAAAAAAACAGTGCTACTGTGGAATTCATTGGTAGCATCTCTGCATAATCCTGTAAAGAAGCTTAAGTAGAGACGTGAAATAAAAAATATATCCACTTTTATTGTTGTTGTGCGTGGCGCTAGTATTGCTTTGTAGGTATGTCAAAAAATGCATGCCACCATACTACATAGTATACCATGTCCATGCGTGGTACACTGGTTCAGTGATTAGCACTTCTTCCTATAGCAAGTAGATTAGGGGTTCAAATCTCAGCCAAGGGCTTTTCGATGTGCAGTTTGCTTGTTTTCCTTGTGCTTGCAGGGCTTTTATCCTTGTACTCCAGTTTTCTTCCTCAGTCCAAAGACATGCACGTTAGGTCAACTAGTTACTTTAATTGCCCACAGGTGTGAATGTGAGGGTGAATGGTTGTCTGTGTCTGTGTTAGCCCTGCAGTAGACTGTCGACCTGCTCAGGGTTTATCTTACTTCTCACCCGAAGTTAACTGGAATTAGCTCCAGCTTCCACCTTGACCCTGATGGATAAGCAGCACAGATAATGGGTAGATGGATGTTTATTAACATTCACAAGTTGAACTAACAATAGCACCAGTCCAAAATTAACAACTGGATCTGGGCCACAAAACGACTAAATAATACACTTAATAACTGTAGAAAAGTAATTACTTTAGCATTTACTGTATGCGAAGACAGAATACCAAATAGAACAAAGTACAAAGTGACTCCCAAAACCATCATGTAGGTATATGGGGTTTGATTTAATTTGATATGAGGTTTCAATCATCATAATATTTAGAATGTTGTTATGCTTTGGAGCTAGCTATTTACCTGGTAACCTATTGTTGCTAACTAGTATAAGACCAGATGTCCTATTTTCCCAGACACATCGTCTTTATATGCACCCATCTGGTACATATAATACAAGCAATGCAGCAAAGGACATAACACAGCACAGACATCTCATCATGCCGGCTCAGCCGTCTAAACCCAAATGTACATAAACGGTAATAGGAAACAGGCCGCCGTCATTGTCACATACAGGTCATAATTTATAGGATGAAAAAAACCCAAAAGATTTCAACCATTGTAAATCCTGCTCCTGGACAGTTTACTTAGAGTTCAACTGCCAGCCAAGGTCACTCGAAACCTCAGTGGAAATGCAGAGGTAATTTTTCATCACCAAAACCAAAATGGAGACTACTGTAAACAAAGACAGATTTTTATTACAAGTAAAATTTTTTTAAACACATCTCCTTTCAGCTTCGTCATTGTTAGTTCTCCATTTTCACACAGCAGCCTCCAAGGGCTGGATTTACTAACGAGTTGTGCCAGTGCAAACCCGGATTTATCATTAAAAAGTAATGTCGGTATCACAGAGAGTTGTCCTGCAGAGAATTATTTTCCCATGGCCTCTCCTTATTTTGCATCATCATGGTGTGTATAACCTTTATATGCTTTTCTGATTGCAATGACTGGTGGAGCGAGCACACACGTTCATTGACCTTTTGCGTGGCACCAACTGGCATATATAATGTCAGATGCTTTTGTACAATAGGGCCTAGCGTTAGGTTACGTTACCTGAATTATGTGTTTACATTAATACTCTTAAAACAGTACTACTGTCATGACATTAGTTACTGTCATTAGTGGAAAAATTCAAATTTTAAAACCTACCTCTACCGAGTCTTCAGACACACACGTGCTCTGTCTAACTTGAAGACAAAGCTGAACTTCTAATTATCTAATTAGATCCCGGCGTAAGACCTAGCAGAAAATTCCTGTCTATAAAAATGTAATGACTATCATGATATTACTTTAGTGCAATTTCTGTAAGATCTCAAATGTCTAGTAATAATAGCACGAACAATATATAGCTCACGCAGAAGGTAATAATTTATTAGGACTGTGGGCGCACTCTTGGAGTGTGGACAGACAAACATACACAATCTCCTGCAGAATGAGAATTGGTGTGTCACAGTAACCATGGCAGTATGGTGGTGTAGTGGTTAGCACTTCTGCCTCATATCAAGAAGGTCCTGGGTTTGAGTTCCAGGTGTGGAGAGGGCATTTCTGTGTGGAATTTGCATGTTCTCCCCGAGCATTCGTGGGTTACGCAGGTTTCCTTTCACAATCCAAAGACATGCACATTAGGCTAATTGTCCCAGAGGTATGAGTGTGAATGGTTGTGTGTTGGTCCGGCGATGGAGTGGTGAGATGTTCAGGGCGTAGAGCTGAGATGGGCTCCAGCCTCCCCGGGTCTCTAGTAGGATAACGCAGTTCAGCAAATGAGTTAGGCAACCAACATTTTTTACTTTTGCATTTATAGAATTTTGTAGATGCCATTATCCATAGTAACTTAAATTTTTATACAACTGAGCAGTTGAGGGTTAAGGGATTTGTTCAAGGGCCCAACAGTGGCAGCTTGGTGGTGCTGGGGCTTGAACCTCTGACCTTGGGATAAGTAATCCAGAACCTTAACCACTGAGCGACGATTGGCCACTGCAAATAACAAACAGTTGCCAACGCTAAATTGCACGGCTCTTGGCCATTTCATATTGAAATGAACAAGCTGCACCTGTGTTTACAAAACAGCCCAATGTCTCTAGTCTCTAGATCATCCGCAAAACTGGCCATATCTATCAGTGCTATTTTAAGATTGCACCCACACGCTGTTTTTCCTCGCTTGGTAAATCTGGCCCCAAGCAGGTTGGGATTGTCAAGGCTATCATGTGCTTCCTCCAAGGCATGTAAGGCAAAATTTAAAAAGCAAGACTGTGTAATAGTACAGAATTCCTCAACATGCTTTGAAGAGAATGCTCCCAAATCTATTGTTTACACATAATGTACAAGAATATATACATATTTTGTATACACACAGGAAAAAGGATTGTCCACACAGAGAGTAAGGCCAATAACGGATGTTCTCCTGGGGATAAGAAGGAACTGCAACATTAGTAGAGCTAATTAGAGTAAATGTTCTCTACTAATGCGCCTCCATAGACAAGTTCTTAAGAAAAGCACAACATCCAGGCAGTTTGAAAATGTAAACATTTTAGGCAAATAATGAGGAAGCTGGAAAATTACTTTCCAGCAGGCAAGAATGGATGACCAGCATGACATGACCAGCTCGGTCTGTGTTTTGGCAGCTGGTAGCTGGTCAGACCAAGCAAGCCCATTAGACCATTGTTCCACCATGTTTTCCTTTTAAGGTCATTTTTCAAGTTCCAATGAATTTTTTTATATACCCAGTTCACTTTTTTCTTTCAAGAGTTCACCTGGAGTACATCACCTCGTCGCTGTTTGCTAATGAGTTGGTTCTTTGAGCCAGCTTTTTTTGGTTGAATCATGAACGCAAACTCATATATGAATCCTGAATCTTTGGTAGCATAAATGGTGAGCAGTGTGTTTCTCAGCGTTGACAGGGATTGTTAAAGCTGTGCTGCATTGTACTGTATGTAATTAGTGTATTAGGAAAATAATCTTGTTAAAGGTTGGATATCATACCCAGTTTCAGACCTTTATTTTTCACTTCATACACTAGTGGGGCACTAAAGTATGATGCAAGAAGCTGAATCAGAATCATAACACTTTATTGATCCCAGAGGAAATTGTATTAAAAAAAAAACCTCTGAAAGCCTCCGCTGTCTCGCCGCCTCCCTCGTTCTCTTCTTCTGTCCTCCACCTCTGCATCCACAGTGTTTATGATCTTTCCATTGTCTGTTCCTACTCTGCTCTGAATGTTTGCCTTTCTGAAGTGGGTTGCCTTTCCTTTCAGTTCACTGGGAGGCAGACCAGGATGGAGGGAGAGACACTGTTTTCCCCATGCCTGCATGGGTTTCCTCCAGCAATTCTGTTTTCCTCCCACAGTCCAAAGACATGCACATTAGGCCAGAGTTGGCCACAACCTTAGTAGGGTTAATCAGAAGAAACTGAGACGTTTAGGAACCAGCCTTGTCAGCTCTACTCAGTGAGCTGAGCCGAATGATCTGACTCACTTAAAAGAGCCACAATTCCCATCACCAACATTAACAACACCTAAAGTCAAATAAACCACAAGTCTGAACTCTTTGGTTACATTCCCTTAAGGAGTCCCAGTGTCATCACTTGTGGTCTCAGCTTTCATGTGTTTACTGCTGGGTTTACTTATCTCGGATTGGTCATGATTTGGGTTTAGGGACAGGATAGGCATCATAAACCTTTAACTGTTCACAGTTTAATCTTTTAATGTAATCAGGATTGTCTCTGTTTGTTATTATATACAGTAAAAACCTGACTTTGATCTCCTGAGAGGTGCTCTGGTGCGGGTTTTGTGATGGTGCTACCTATTAAATTAAACGTTGGTGGGCTCTTATCAGCGGCTGTGTCTGGTGCATGTGCCGACTTTGTTAGCATAACTCATCTGACTGGTTTACCTGCTTTTCGTTATGAGGTCTACTCTGGTCAGCTTGTGCTGGGCTAATTGGCTGGTGCAGTGGAGACAAACACAATCCATCTGTTTGGTGTTGCTGCATCAAGGGCTTCTACCGCTGACCTTGTATTTCTTCTTAAATTTATTTGACTGGTCTATTAGTTCAGTGCACATGTTTGGTAGGATGGCTTGCAATATGACCCTTAATTGACATCTTTCACCTCTTACCTCCATATTTATCTCACTACTCGTCTTTCACCCCTCTTCCATTTTCTTTCTTATTCTCTCTCTCTCTCTCTCTCTCTCTCTCTCTCTCTCTCTCTCTCTCTCTCTCTCTCTCTCTCTTTCTCTCTTTCTCTCAGCTCTGCTTGCATTCCCTGATTCCTTTCTCCTGAGCCAGAGTTTGAGTTTATTATATGAGTGTTGAGATAACAGTGTTTTGGATTTAGCCTGATAACAACTGGAGGCCATTAAAATTCTTTCCTTGGCAATGATGTTTTATGAGTATTTTCAGTAGCAGTTGAACAATGACCTGCTCTGAGGCAGGATGATGTAATCTTGGCCAGGTTTGAAGAAGTGCTGAGCTAAAGCAGCACTGTTTATTTGACGAGTCTTGTAAGGGGCCTTGGAGCTCCCACTTTGCACCACATCATCTGAACCTGCAATGACATTTGATAGTCTTGATGCAAGTCGGAAATTAAATGTTACTGTTAATATCCGTCTTATGATTCATTTCTTACATGTTGATGAAATGAATCACTTGCTCACCTTCAGCAAATAGCTTCAAGCTGTTGTTCTGTTGACTTTATCTGATGATAAATTTTTGTAGAATATTTCCGCCAAGGAAAAGGATCTTTGGCAATTTACATTCTTTTTTTTCCCTTTGATCAGCTCCAGACAGACGCAGAAAAACATTCTGCAATTGGATGTAGCTCCACCTGGAACGACGACCTCAGGCGCCCAGACGGCTGCTCTGACCCAGGATTTGAGATGGAGACCAGCGCGAAGTGGTGCAACCCATCTGATTTCTCAGATGAATCAGAGCGTACTTTGACTGGGCGCAAACTGCATACCATATCTCAGACAGGTTCTTGGAGGCGAGGCATGAGCGCTCAGATGGGCATCACCTGTCCAAGGCCTAAAACTCAGACTCCAGCGAACTGCAGCAGACTGAAAATCCACAGTAATGGTATGTTCAGCCATTACAGAAAATGAAAGCTGTGTTTAGCTAATAGATAAGGTACATTTTAAAATGCCATATAATAAAGTACTTATAAACCTTCTTTGCTCGGTCTGTACAGAGAAATCTCAGTCTTTGGTCTTTTTGGCTCAATTTCATCTCGGTCTGTACAGAGAAATCTCAGCCATTGGTCTTTTTGGCTCGATTTCGGCTTAGTCTACCCTCACTAAGGAGTTTTTATCTTTGATGGGTTTTTTCTCTTTTAGACACGTGGCAATTCAGATTTTTTTTTAAGTCAATTGCATGCTAAGAGTAAAAAAAAAACAAGCCTTCATGTGAGGTGTTATCTAGCAGACAAGAACTGATGACCCATCTGATCTGACTCTATAATCCTTATATTGTCAACTGTGTGGTAATTGCAGTTTGCATATGAAAGATTTGTCTGCACCAGTGAAGTGTGAGACCCATAGGTCTAGGCATGTTCCAACTCTTCTCATGCTACTATAATTTGTTAAAGAGGAGGCACAGCTCACAGCCTGCAATGTTTTTCTTTGCAGGCAAAACAGATGATGCCAAAGTATCAGAGAAAAGTCGTTTCCCACCACAGATACCTACATATGACAGCAAAAAGCTGCCCCCAAGCTCCAGCTCGCACACACCGACCAACACTTTCGGCTTCAAGAAAACCTCCAGTTCAGCAACAGTAACTGCCAGTGGTGCAGTATTAACAAGTGGCTCTGCCACTCTGGGGAAGATCCCCAAGTCCATAGGCTTTGGCTCAACTCGCCTAGTGGGCAAGCAAACCAGTGTTGATGACGGATACCTTCCACCGACTGCTCGAACCACTCTCCAATACAGGAGTCTTCCTCGACCCAGTCGTTCCAACAGCAGCATGGGCACTACCCGCATCACCAGTCGCCCCATCGATGCTGGCCCCATCAGCAAAGGCACAGCCACTCTACCCAACCCAAAGAGCCGCAGCCTGGCCAGATCCAGTGCCAACCAGACAGACCGGGAGAAGGGAGTGTTCTCAGATACAGACAGCCTAGCTTTGGGACCACTAAATAAATCCAGTAGTGGTGATCAATGCCAGACAGGTAGACAGACAGGAGGAAAGAGCTCAGGCACATCATCGCCTACCTTGCACAGGTGAGAATATTGATTTTAAATAAGCTATGTTTATTTATTCAATTATTGCGCACTGGCTTTGTGTGGTCCAACCTTAGGCAATTTTTGTGGTATTATATTGCTATATATGGCATCTTTTTATGTCTGACCAGTGAGCATGTTCAGCTCAACATGTCCCTCATCATGTTTTTTCAGTTAAGTGTAGTAAGATATCAAAACAAACCAAATAGCAACTGGACCAACTATCAAGTTTTTATTCCAGACAAATATATGTGTGAAGGTGCCTCTAGAGAACTTTTAGAATCCTCTTATTTGATCAAATTCTTTTTCTGCTTAGCCTGCCATGTGTTTAGTCAGCAATAGAAGGGGCCATCATAGGAGCTGAGAGTTAGAGTCTAGAATTTGCTTAATCTTTGACTTTGTGTATCAGCAGTGAACCAGATCTAAGATGGGCTGATGTTATCAACCAGGCGACGTAATAGGAAAACATAGTTTCTTATCTTATGTTTGAATTTGAAAGAAATAGCTTTGTGTATGTTCATGTTCAGTCTACATTTAAGGAACCAGAGAGATCTTTTCGCAGTGGTTATTCCCTATGATGCAAACCAGTGTGCTATGCTTTTAACAATTGTACCTTTGCAAGTTTAAGTTCTGCTGATGATTCATTCAAATATTTGGTTCAGTTTCAGTTCTAATATTAGGACAGTCACTTAGCTTTCACATCTCAATATCCGATCTTTCTTCCACATCTACTCTTTGATCACAAGACTTTTTGGGAGTAAACCAGGTACCAAGCCAACCCCCATCACCACGTCTGACAACATGAAGAACACCAAAATCTCCAACCCACACACAACTTCCATCCTGACCTGCAATCTTGAGGCACCACCAGTCAATAGTGGAACTACACATGGTCTACTTCATGGGGAAAATCTACCATTTATGCCAAACTCAACAAGCAGTGAGAGCAAGAAGGCATCTCTGGGCAAAGAAGAGATGCTTTCGACATACCCAGACCGCACTGGAAACATCCGGACTGGCCAGTTGGACAGGTGAGTGTTAAAAAGCATGTATTTAAAATGTATGTTGTAGGTACTTGCATGAAAACCAAAATACACTCTCACCACCACATCCATCAGGGATACTGGACTTCTTTTTTTTACAGTCAATGTACTGGACAGGCACTGTGTAGGGGTATAACAATGTGGTACTTTCTTTATATCTTTCCTCCAGTTTAGGTACATTATTTGAGTTCATAATTGTGCTCAAATAGAGATGTGCTCGAGGTTCTTATCTTCTTAGTTATTATTTTTGTTTACCCTTCCTGTTACATTTTCTAAGAAATCGACTTGTTTGCCAAAATTATGGTTTCAGCAACAGTTGGCACTTAGTTTCATTATTGATTAGTTAATCTAACTTGAAATTCATGCAGTAGCAAAAAGTATAGTAAGTGACATAAATAAGTGATAAGCAGTAAACAATGTGCATAATTCTATCACCTGGTTCTAGTCTGAGTGACTCATTTGGTTGGCATGAGCAATCGATGATATTTTTTTGCTGTGACAGATTATGTGATAAATGTCAGTAATGTTATATTGTAATTAGTGTTATATTTAAACCCCGTTAAACTGTTATATTTAAACCTAGTTAAAAGAGTGTCTGTGGTAGTGTTGATTAAAATACTGCAAATAAAAGTTTTAAATAAATATCTAATATAATATTACATCTTACGAAAGATTGATCTTTATTCATTCATTCATTTGCTTAAAACGTAGCCTAATGTGCATGTCTTTGGACTGTGGGAGGAAGCAGGGGAACCTGGAGGAAATCCATGTAAGCACGAGATCAACATGCAAACTCCACACAGATACGCCCTCACAGAGCCCTGGACTTGAACCCAATATCTTTGTGAGGCGAACGAGCTAACCACTACACCGTGCCACCCATTTTATTTTTAAAATACAAATAATTGAATAATTGAAAACATACAAATTAATCAATTATTGGAATAATCGGGAGTTGAGGCCCTATACAAAATATAAACAAACTAGTAGACCCTGAGCAGGCAATTACTAGGGAAGAATGAATATAAGCTATGCATGTTAATGAATGTGATTATATCCGACTACTTGCAGGATTCCAATCCCATCATGTCAACACATCATGTCTCATACAGAAACCTTGTTAAATCCCAATCCCACACCCCACCACCCCCAAAAAAATCTTGTATTAATATATTTTCTTCTATATTTTTATCTTTTAAAAACATTGAGTTCGAGCCGTGAGTGATGCACATAGTCCTCGATGGTCGGGAGCCCATGAGAGCTAATTGGTTGAACTCTCAGGGAGAGAGAGTGATAGCACACACTCTCTTTCCTGTCATTTACTAGCAACACGAGCCAATGACTGTCTGTGCACTCATGCATATGCAGGGAGCTGATGGTGCCTTCCTCCAAGTGTGTTACACTGCTCCTTACTGTGAATGAGCAACAGCTTGAAAAAAACTTGTGGTCAGCTGGTGTACCTTGGTGCACCTTGGAGGAAGTACATGGTGACATTCAACCTTCCTGGCTGGTACAGTGGTATAGTAGTTAGCACATCCACTTCACAGCAAGAAGGTCCTGGGTTGAAGTTCTGGGCTCAGTTTGGGCATTTCTGTGTGGAGTTTGTATGTTCTCCCTGTGCTTGCGTAGGTTTCTTCTTGGTACTCCGGTTTCTCCCACAGTACAAGGGAGACATGCACATTAGGCTAATTGGCTGTTCCAAATTACTCCAAGGTGTGAGTGCGAATGGTTGGTGTGTGTATGTGTGTGTGAGTGTGTGAGTGTGTGTGTGTGTGTGTGTTGGATTGGTGAGCTTTTCATCTGCCTGTGGCCCCACTAGGATAAAGCAGTTCAGCAAGTGAATGAAACAATAAATGAGGGATTAATTTCTACCAGCATGTTTTAATGCTCATGGTTATTTGCACAAGTTGACTTTTAATTTTTATTCTTCATAAGTCATGTAATGGACCCCTATGACATACTATCTCTATAGGTTTTTCATGTAAACCTCTTTAATCTGCCTTTGTTTGGTCTTGGCTGTACGTGTGGTGCCTCAGAACATGATGCTGCATATTCTGTACTAATGATCCTTTCAGGTGTTGGTGAAAGAAAAAACAAGGTTTATCAGCTTAAGATTTTTCATCCTTATTTCCTTATTCTATTTTATCTCCCTCCTTCTGTTTTTTTGTTTTTACTTATTTGATGATCTTTTCCTCCTTGTTGTGTCTACCCTTACCCCATACATCTGATAGCCCTTTCTCTTCTCCTCCAACCGGACAGGTTAAAGTGTTTGTGTGTGATCACAAAGGCTTGTTGCTGTAAATACGTGTATGTTAAAAAGGTGTGACCAGAATATCTGGCTTTCATGTTTATGAAGCAAACAGACATTTATGATGTAGGTGAAATGACAAAGATGGTTCTGTGGATAAGAGCAAAAAGCCTACATGCTCATGCATGCTGTAGAAATTGGGCAACATTGTGCTGCCTCGATTGTGTCCCTACCCTAGAGTTACAGTTTGCATTTGTTTCTTCACATTTTTTGAATATATGTGTCTGAGAGACTCAAAGAGTATTAGAGTTCTCTGTACTCAGTGTGTTATTTCATTAGGTTTACTCACCTTCCGCAAGGACGGGGCACAGAAGACACCCGTGATTGGCTGAACTGTCATCCCAATGGTGGAATTCAAGACTCACCAGGCTCCACCCCCTTTTCACCTGCCTCCACCCTCAACTCACCATCCGCAACACGCTTCAACTTCACCACAATTGGTATACATATACACATGCTTAACAAATTTACACCCAGAAACACATTCCGGGAAGTACTAATTCTATGTAAATTTGTTTCATATATAACCAGACATTTTCATTGTTCTTCACAGAGGACTTGTATCATATTAAAATACAAGCAGAAAAATCAACTGAAGGAAAAACATTTAACAAGCCTTTCTCTACCCTGCACTGCCTGTACAGGGTTGAGCTGTTGTTCTGGCAGGTTACTGAGCTCATTTTAGGGCAAAAAATATCTTTGTTTTTTTGTTTTTCTTGTGGAAATTTCTGTTTGATAAACTGAAGGATCTAGCATAAATTACAGTCCAGTGCACTTTGTACTCATTTATACAGATTAGTATTACGTTTTTTAATAATTATTAATTATTATTAATTATATATGCCACACAGTAACAGTGCGATCTGATTGGTCCTCTATTCCGAGTGAATAATTCTTGAATCAAAACGGTGAACACTCATGGATTGCCACGGTCACTTGGAGCATTATCACACCTTAAAATGGAAAAATAAACCAAAGAAATCACATTTAAGTTTGTTTTTGTAGAGTTTCTGCAAAGTACATACTACAACGCCTTTGCAGAGCACGGTTTATATTCGTTTCGGTTTCTGTATGTATTAAACTCTGAATGAGTAGGCTATAAAATGAACACTGTTAACTACTCCGAGCCTTGTTCAGCTCAAACCACAGCTTGGGAGGAAAATCTTTTTAAGAGTTAAAGTGATGCTCTTACACAGTTCTTCTGGACCTGCACTTGCATGCACCTGGAGCATGTTTTACTGTGCTTTTTTTGCTGGTGTTCTCCTGTAGTGAAAACTGTTATTCAGTCAATATAACTGAATTGTTAAATGATGTTAAATCTTGCTTGTTGATATGTAGTCTAATCAGATTAGTGGTATTGGACCTTACGCTACATCAGAAGTTTCCACTCAAGACATTTGGTATGCTTTATGTTATATAGACGATCTAGTCATCAACAGACTAAAGTAAGGACCTCTTGGATTGAACTTTGACCTCTGTGATTATATTCTCTTTTTAGGAAGTCCCAGCATGGTTGCACAAATAAACCTGGCAACCCCAAGGACCTCCAGCAACTCTGCCAATCAGGATGGTCCACATGAGCAGCACGGTGACGCTCGTCTACGCAATACCACACTCGTTTTGGTGGAGAAAAACCGCACCATGAGCAGCTCTGGATCTTTCCGTGAGACCCTGGAGGAAGGTCAGACCACTGACTGTACTCTGTATAATTAATTTTTAATGGCAATTCTTGAAAATACATAGTCATAAAAGAAATTAGATTTCCACCTCTGCAGGATATCTGTGAGAATTAGAATTTTATTTCTAATATATTCCAGTTATAGTTAAAGTCTAAGGGTAGTTGTTGATCTCCATCAGTATACAGTTGTTTGTAATAATACGACACCGCACATTTTCCTTTATCTTAATATTTGTAAATGAAACTTTTAAATCTATTAGTCTGTCAACTGAAAATGAGTTTATGAAAGTATGAATAGTGGAGCTCAATTTCAGAGTGAAAAATTTAAAGTAAAACTAAAAAGTGTTCGACATCAGTGAATGTCTTAACAAGATGACCTGTGCCCCAAAACTCAGGTTATTTGTAAAAATCCTCTCAGAAATTCACTCAGGTTAGCTCCTGATGTCTGGCAAGCTTAGCACTGAAGTCTATGAATATAAATTAAGTTACTTATGTATTGTCAGAAGTCCTGTCAGTTTAGCTCACATTAGTTGTAGTTGTCTGTCAGTAATAGGTAGCTCATGCTGAAGTCATATCACGTCGATTACTAAACCGATTTATCGTTATGGTATTGCTGACAGGTGAAGGTGGGGGTACAGCTTTACAGCCTGCCAGACCATCACAGGGCAATTTCATGCTAAAGAGAAACACTTAAAACATTTATAAATATGACTTTAAATTCTATGCGATGGCCTGGAGAGCTGTCCAGGGTGTACCCCGCCCTCGCTCAGAGTTGGCTGAGATGTGACCGCAACCCAAATTAGGATTAAGCAGATCAGAAAATTAATAAATGAACTTTAAATTCTCATGTTAGTTAATTAGTCAAAATTATGAAGCCTTGTAATAATGACTTTATACTCCTAGACTCCTTTCTATTTACCTCAAAGTAGCTGTCTGGTAGCATTAACCGCAATGTATAGCAGTCTTTGAATGGCTTAAAAATCCTTTCAGAAAGGATTGTCTCGGGTTAGTCCTTGTCTCAGGTCAATCCTGTCAGGTGAGCTAACTGCAAGTTGGCTGTTGCTAGCAGTGAAATTTTGGAACAGACATGGTATTATGATTCACTCCTCTGTTACTGAGGGGCTGATGGTGGGTTTGTGGTTTTGTTAGCTTGTGCAGATGCAGATGGATTAGCTCTTTTCCAACTTTTCACCTCTCTGCCATTTTCTCTATTAGTAGAACAAATCCTGTAACTCGAGTACATGCTGAACTACACACTCACTATTATATCCATTGATTTTTACTGATTGGATACCTCGATCTGGCCTACACATAGCCCTGATAATAAACAGATCTGATTTCAGTTCACTGTTTTCTCAGAGGTTTTAGTTCACTTTTTGATTTCAGAAAGCTGCCTGGAACACAACCTTATCCTCACGTGTTTAGTTACTCTCAAAGAAACAAATGCCAAGCTTAAAAAAAAAAACAAGAGTTAGTGAAGTTTAAAGCTGTATTGTTGCTCTGTACTTTCCTGTCACTGCATCTAGCTGTGCTGAATGAGCTCTTTTGTTCTTTACTTTTTTATTAAAATGAAAGTGTCCCTTCTTATCGGCTTGTTAATCTGTGTGGCCGTCTCTGAAGAGAGGGTTTATAAACCCTGTTTTTCCAGTCACTGGTTGATGATGTCAGTTTGGTCTGCTTAGCAGGTTAATTCGGAAGTTTAAAGGGCCATATGACTTCCATTTTCATGATGATGTAACCCACCTCCCACCCACATATGCAACCCTCTGTAGATCATTAGTAAGATGGAATTTTAATGCGCTATCATTTTCCAACCAGCAGCTGACTAAGCACTGACGCTCATCATCACGCGTCAGCATGTGGTAGCGTCTCTGTAAGCTCACTCATGCTTATTGAATTTAGCATTTGGTATTGATTCCTTTCCTTGATTTACATTTGCTCTGTTTGTCTTTCAGTGCATGGCTCTTCTCTGTCATTGGTGTCCAACACATCTTCAGTTTACTCCACGGTGAGTCACTCTTAGGACGGACATCCCATAACTTCTGTTAAAACAGGTTCTAGATCAATGATAATGGATGTGGCTGTATATAATGAGTACATATTGTACAGAAGAACATATCTTCACTAATCTATCACTTGTCACAATGGAAATGTTTTTTGGGCATAGGTGTGTCTTTTGAACAAACATTGAAGCATGGAGTTATGTTTGTTTGGATTTTTGGTTCAGAAAAACTGGCTTTAGCTGATATTGTGTCCAAATGGTGATTCTTCAACAAGCCAAATGTTTATAAAATTTACTGGAATCATATGACCACCAATTAGCATCATTTAGCAAGCATACGGAAATTACCATGTGTTTGTTGAAAGGAAAGCTTTGATGTGCTGTCCATTCTTGTGTTATGGCTGACAGGAAACCTAAAGTCCCTTTCACAGGCAACCTGCATTTTTTTGTAAAAGAATTAGTGGAGCCACGACAGAAGGGACTGAGCTAGGTTTGGGTGAGGTGGCACGTCTTTAAATCCAATTGTACAAGGTTCATGAAAATGGGATGCGATTCCTGCAGGACTCAGTTGACATACAACCACCATAAGTACGTTATATGACATACATATGCTCAACATAACACTGTTATGAAAATGGGTTTAACATAGAGCAATCAAAGGACTGTTACAAGAAGATTGCACAATCAGATACTGAATGCTTCAGGTAACCAAAAAAGAGTATGACATTCACATGTC
This sequence comes from Tandanus tandanus, assembly GCA_039654325.1. Classification (NCBI taxonomy): domain Eukaryota; kingdom Metazoa; phylum Chordata; class Actinopteri; order Siluriformes; family Plotosidae; genus Tandanus; species Tandanus tandanus. The sequence goes on from JBCNYH010000024.1 coordinate 32,701,010, forward strand.
TATTGTACTACAAAATGGACCTGACATCAAGAATTATCTATGAGACAAAAAAATAAAAATGCTCAAAACTCCACCGCAAAGGTCTACTACGGCATTGTCCAGCACACAACAGGTGAATTTCATAGGACACACCTACAACTGTCATAGGAATATGCCGAATTTTCTGTTGTGGACCAGTTGTGTATTGTATGTGACAGGGGCTTAAATGATAAGGCTGAAAACTGGTAACTAATATAAGCTAACACAGTATAATAAACAAGTTAAGTAATTAAGTATATTAATACAAAGATAAATAAATATATAAATTTTTGTGCCTAAGGTAAACCATTTATAAACAATTGTATAAAATATCAGAGTATCTGCTAGAGGGTTTTTTTTTCTTCTACAAAACATTGCCAAATTTCTGACATTTTGTACAGATTTGTCTAAATTAATGTCAGTGGATTAATCTATATCTGACTATCTCAAAAATGTTAAATATAACAGAATATCACTGCTTATAATGTAATAAATGTTTTCGGTTTGTTTGTACATCTCTTCAGGGAGAAATTTTAATACATTCAGCTCCCCTTAGTCCTGCATTTAAGAACATAAAGAAATAGTTTTTCAACAATTTCATTAAGAAGGCACAGTGGGCAGACAATCAACTCTCTACCTAATCAATATCTCACTTTTCTTTCTCCTTAAGCCTGAAGAGAAGTCTCAGTCAGAGGTGAGATCCTTTGCCTTTTGTAATAATTTTGATTTAATTACTGTTGTAAAACATGCTCTCATTAAAACAGCCAATTTATTCTGACAGTGTTTTTACATTATTGGATGTTAAATTTCATACTCACTTTCATGTAGCTATGTTTATAGTTTTTTTTTATATTAACACTAGCTGAACGATGTGTTTCTTAGATTTGTATTGAAATAGTTTAAGCCCAAGCCAGCACGGGCCTCTAATCCTGACCCTATTATAATCACAACAGCAAACACACGGTTGAAAGCAAAACTAAGTCTTGTGTCTAATGTGTTATGTGAAGGACACTGTAAAGCAAACCAGTCATTTATATATATATATATATATATATATATATATATATATATATATATATATATACACTGCTCAGAGACATA
>JBCNYH010000024.1:32791345-32804425 GCA_039654325.1 Tandanus tandanus
ATATATTAAATGTATATACATATGGTTGTGGATACATGGTTTCCTCTACCATGATAGAGGAAAATGAGCTCTGCATGCTCTGTAAGCAGACCATATGTGCTGTGAGTTGATGACCATGATTGAGAGTTTTTAGTACATGCTAGAGAAACATGAGAAATCTGTACTATGGTGTGCTTTTAAACACATTCACATTCAAAATTAATTTTATGGTTCATTTTTTCATTTTAAAATGTCATAATGAGGATGCCAACTGTTCCAAATGACTGTAAATAATAATTTCATTTTTTATTCAAATATTATCCACTCATTTATGGCATTTAGCTGACGCCCCTTATCCAGAGCTTATCCACTCAATAATGTCTATTAACCCCAAGATAATGGAAACTGATAGTGGATCAGATTGCACCTTTTCACCTTTGTGCAGTATATATTAATGAGCAATTATTTAGAATTTGTGTGTTGGCCCTGCGATGGTCTGGCGAGCTGTTCAGGAAGTATCCCGCCTTTGCCCAGTGTCGGCTGAGATACGCTTTTGGAAATGAGAGTGATAAGTGTAATGTGGTGAAATATTTTATTTTATTTTCAGTTTGACTCCTAATCTTATTAATATTACACACCTAGATTACCTAGAGTACCTTGCAAAAGGATAAAATTACATTTTCAAGAAAATATCATCAATACTGGGGTTGTTGTTTTTGTTGTTGTTTTTCTTATTAATGCATTTAAAAAACAGTTCATCAATGTTCATCAGATCATCAAGAATCAATGTTAAATCTGTCTGTGGACTCTTATTAATGTAGTTTATAAATAGATATAAACTATGTATTTAGATATATACTATTTATATACAGGAAAGTCCTGGTTCCTAATAAGCATAAACTGATATCTTTTGAAATGTGCTCTGTATATAAGAGGCCTATGATGTGTCTATAAAAACTGTATTCTGTCATAACTATGTAATACCAACTTCCCCACAATGCACCTCCTTAAAATCCATTGTGTTGATGTGAATGGCTTAAATGTGTGAGATTCTCTGATGTTTTCAGCCTTTCCTTATGATCTTCTTGTTCCAGGTTCCTTCATTATTTAAAGAAAAGTGAAAACAAGACTGCTCTTTGTAATATTGCCACAGTGTGGCATTGGTAAAAAGCAGGAGTGATGGGAACCCCAGTGTGTCCAAGGATGTGGGCTTTCTTTTGGTGGTGGCATCTATTTTGTGCTAATAAAACCATATTTAGGGTGAACTAGCATGAGGTGAGCGTTGCCTGGATAAATGGGGCCTATTCATGTGGGTTTAAGAGTGCAGCGTGGGGCTGTGGGGGGGCAGCGTGGGGGCAGCATGGGTCACTGGCTGTGCTCTAATCGTAGTACTTGGCATCTAACTAGGGAGCTTAGCTGGTGTGTAGAATCATTCCTAATGTTTTAGTATGTGAGAACATTTGAGATGCTTTGAGTACGACAAAAATATCAAATGATGTTATCAAGTAACCCGGTAAGATATTGTATTATACAAACTTTGTTATATATTACTCAATCAGACAGTCTCGGTGGCAAGAGGTCTAGAAGGAAAACCCAGGCATCCCTCTTGGGGAATAATGAGGCATTCCCAGGCCAGACAGAATATATAATCCCTCCAACGAGTTCTGGGTCTGTCCCGGGTGCCTCACAGTTTGATATGCCCGAAAAACCTCTAAAGGGAGGCAACCAGGAGGCATCTTAATCAGATGCCTGAACCACCTCAATTGACTAATTTCAATGCAGAGGAGCAGCTCTATCCCAGGCTCCCCTGGATGCCTGAGCTCCAGACACCCTTCGAAGGAAACTAATGTCAATCACTCGTATCCACGATCTCAGTATTTCAGTCACTGGACTGGTAAATCAAAAGCTTTGCCTTTCGGCTCAGCTGCCGCTTCACCATAACGGTTATATAGCGTAGTATATTTTTAGAGGGGTACTATACTACAGGTGTAGGTGTAGTGAACTGACTAACAAAAAAAATATTCTCTCCCATTCCACACCTATGATGCATTGGGTCACTTTATTGGTTTCCTTTGTGATCTTTTTTTCCTGACAGTTCAGTTCAGTTGCAAGTCCCATGCAGAACCTCTACTCTATGACAAACTCACACCACATTCAAACCTAGAAAGGCCCACCAACCATGACGCTAGAACCAAGAACCTTCATGCTGTGAGGCAAGAGCGCTAACCCCTACACCACAGTGCAACCTTATCAAAAGCTTAGCAGCTATAACTTGCCCCTGCATGTGAGTAACTGTGTGATTGTGTGCCTAGTGGCATGTAATGGACTGATCTTCCATCCAGCCCATATTTCCACATCTGGCCAAATCTATCCGCGATAAATGCCAGATCAACCACATCCCTAACAAGAATAAGGTAGCTCTTCCCTCATAATTGAACTTCCTTCAATTTTGAAAAATATCCCATTCAAATATGTTTGAAATGGATATTTTTAGAGACCCCAGCATTCCTGAGTTGTCACTCGGCAAGGTGAAGTAGACTTTGTAGGGAGTAGGGAAAAGGCATGATGGCATCTAAATAAAACACAGCAGTCACCCCTGTGCTCCAGGGAGGAGCCGCCTGTTGTTCACAAGGTTTGGAAAAAAGGGACGCGTCTCGTACTGAGGTTTGGGCTGCGCTAATTTAACTGCGTAAAATTGGATTGAAAGTGAGCTGGTGGTGTTTATGTCAGTTCACATCTCGTCAGATTGCGAGGGTGTGAACTGAAGTCGACAGTACAGAGAGCTAATCCAGAACTAAAGCCAAAATAATTAGGGGCCCCATACCTAATCCCTCCTGATCTTTCTCCTGCTCCAGAAACACATCAAAATAAAGCAGTGTGGGTAGCTAGTGCTTTCCCCAAGAGAGAAACTGTCTAAAATGCGTTAAAAATAAAAGGACAGCTAAAAAAAAATTAAAGTATCATGAAGTTGTTAATAATCAGCATATAATCAGACTAAAAATAATAATTGTAAGCAATTCCTTAAAATTTATACTCGTGTCGGAGAAGGTAGTCGACACAATGATACTCTGTCTGAGAAGATAGTCTAGCCAAGGTCTTAAAAAGATATTCCGACATCTGTTCTTTACAATTTTGCCTCCTGTTTTGATTCCCAGTCCCTTTTTATGTCAGCAAATTATGATCTTTCTTTCTAACATTTTGAATAGGTTTAGACAGATATGGAGCCTTTAACAAATTTTCATTCATTAATATTTATTAATGAGCATCCACTAGGGGGTCAAGGTTGCTCTGCCGCATCACAGCTGAATGGTTCAGGGTTCAAAAAAAGACCTTTCTGCTCTCTCCGTGCTTGTGCAGTTTTCTCAGGGTATACCGCTTTTGTCCCACAGTCCACAGACGTGCACATTAGATCAACTGGCCACTCTAATGTGTCCCTGGTTGTGAATGTAACTGTGAATAGCTGTTTGTGACTGTGTTAGCTTTGCGATGGATTGGTGACCTGTTCAGGGTGTACCAAGCCGCTTGCCCAAAGTCAGTTGGGATTGGCTTCAGTTTCCCCATGATCCTGATAATAAAGCAGTTTGATGCTGGCTGGCTGGCTGGGAAGGGATTAATTGGTAACATTGAGGAGTGGTACATCTGGAACCACCTGCTCCTAAATGTTAACAAGACCAATGTGTTGGTAGTATACTTCAGGAGAACTAGGACCGTGACCAGACCAAGCACCATCATGGGTAATGAGGTGGGGATTCTGGGGGTCTACAAGTATATTGGTGTCCGCTTGAATGTCCGACTGGACTAAAGTGCCACCACTAATGTGCTTTACAAGATGGCGGTGAGCAAACTCTATTTCCCGAGAAAGCTCAGGTCCATCAAAGTGTGCAACTGTTTTGCTGTGGTCTGCTGGGGAGCAGCATCAATACCACAAAAACATATTGTACTATTGTTATTATCTATGTATTATATAATTTATCTATTTTTAAAAATATATATTATATTATCTTACTAATCTATACATCCTATATAAGTATATATGCATATTGATTTATTTATTCTTATTGTATGTATTCTATTTATTTGTTATTCACTCCCAGTTTGCACATCTGGTTCTGTGGTGTTAACATATCCTCATCCTCATGGATGTACATATGCAATCAGTAACTGTTCCTCCCATCCACAACTCCGACCTTAGTTGCAATATAAATTCTGTATATATTTTCAAATTGTTTTGTTTTTATATTTATACTGTTTACACATTTAGATGTTTTCAATCATTTTTGTTACCTAATTTTTGCTGACTCTTCTGCTGTAATGCAAGAATTTCGCTCACGGGATCAATAAAGTACATCTATCTGTGTATATCTATCTATATGGAACATTCACTAATCAATTCTGTTCCTGTTATTATTATTTCCGTTCTAAATTGCAAAACTCCTCTGAGATAAAGTTTGCTATGCTGTAAAACTGAAATGAACAGCTTTTCTTTCATTAGAAAGAATCCACATTGGACACTCCTTTCATAAATGCTAAATTCCCCATATCACCATTTACAAATTTTTAACCATATGCTTAAAAAAAAAAATCCATCTTTTTGAAGATGTAAAGTTGCTGCTTTATGAGTCACAATGAATTAACTGCTGCACATATTCAAGAACCCGTTCCCCTTTTTGTCTTGAGTGTAAATGTGTCTCTTTTACTTAAAGCTAGAGTTGGTAATCTGGAAAGCTAGTACAATTTATAAGTAACATCTCTTCAGGGCTCTGGCTAAGCCCTCCACTGCCATTAGGGGACATGCCAAAGGAACTCCACCCCTCCACACACATGAGCTACACTCTGACTGAAGGTTCATGTGTGGTAGAGACACAAACAAACAAGCAGACACAGGAGAGTTTGATTGGATATTTCCCAGCGGACTATGAGGTGGTGATTGGTCAGCATTTTAAAAGCATTACAGTGGCCTCAGGGAGACCCCCACCGTACTAAGACCCCTGGACAAGGTCTTAACCATAAGTGTGCCTCTGTCCACTAAGCAGTATAAAAGAGTACCTGAAAAAAATACTGGGAAGGTAACTTGCAATGGACTACCTTCCCATAAAGGGGGAGTTGAACTCAGAGCTGCTTCATGATACAGAAACCTGGGATAAGCTCCGGCCTGAGCCAGTAGGCTTGGGTGTAGAAGCCCAACAGACTTTACCTTTTACAGTGGCCACAGGTGACCTATTTCAAACCTTATAAATTATTGATTGTTGGTGGAAAGCAAAGACCATTTCAACCAATATAACAGTTTATGTACACAGCTTAAATTTACCAATTCCAGCTTTAACTGATTTCTGATTTGTCATTAGTGTTTACATTCCTTGTTGTATATTTGTTGGCCCAGAGCTCCATTGAAAAAGAGATTACTATCTCAATTAGACTCACTTGGGTAAAGTAAAAGATAAATAAATAAAAAAACTATAAAAGGGATAACATTAGAATGAGTGAATGAATATAAAACAGCTACTGCTGGTATGTCTCTGAGGTTAACATGCAGGAGTACACAGAGGTCATCAAGGACTTTGGTGACTGATGTGAGTGTGACCACCAGGAAGACAAAGGGGATAGAGATCACCTTCTAAAGGAAAAAAACACACATCACACCAGTGAACATCCAGGGAAAGGAGGATGTTAGGCAAGCTGACATCAATCATGGAAAACACCACTCAGTCGATGCACGAGACTGTGGAGGCCCTGAGCGGCTCCTTCAGGATCAGACTGATCCACCCACTGTGCAAAAAGGAGCATTACCCCAGGTCATTCATCCCAACTACCATCAGACTCTTTAAGTCTAGCACAGTGTGACTGTTTTTTTATTAGCCCTTCATATACATCAAAAATGCACATTACCCTCATATAACAGTCCATATACAGTACAATCCCTTATATACTGTATATCTGTCTCGGTATTATTGTAAATGTAAGTTTTAGTGTCATATACAGATAATAATGAGACATCATTACCAGTACTGCAATTCTTGTACTCTGGGATAAGGTTGAACAGTAAAAATAATAATAATAACAATATTAATAATAATACTAAGAAAACAGGTATGTATATATCCATCCCATATATATTATAGATTCTTATCACATCAGTACCTTTAAATATTTTTTAAAATGCATCCATCCTGCTCATCATGTGTGCCCTACAATAACAGGATAATTTATTTTTTAATTCTTACCCCTTTTTTTATTATTTCTATTGATGTAGGATTGCTCACTTTCTTCCTGTTCCTCACACTTGTGCTGCTGTGTGGGATTAATAAAACTGATCTTATCATATCTTAAACTGGGATTTGCAGCTGCACTTCTGTCTGAGCTCCTGGTATAGAAAATATTAAATCCTTTTTTAAACAATAAGAATCCATAATTCACTAGCACTGTGGGGTAGTAAACAATATCGCTACAAATTAAGGGAATTAAAGTCATTAAAAAAACATACAGCACAGTGTGTGCTGACAGATGTTTATGTAACATGAGACAGATGTTTATGGAACATGTGCCATTTATTGCTGGTAGATTTGAGAAACTGTTGTGATAAAAGCTGTTATTTGGGTGATATATAAAGCTGATATATGGGGTGTAGCTCCATACAAAGGCAAAAATCATTTCAGTTATTAGATTGTTATTAGAGTGTGTGTTACAGATAAGTGAAGGGTACCGTTGAATTGTAAGTGTTTACTAAAAGGGAATTTACAAACTATTTACATGGGTAAGTGCCTGTTAAACAAGACATAAGAAGGAAATACCGCTTCCATTTTAATGAGGTGGTTTATTGTTAATATTACTTTTTTTTTGTTTTTTGTATGTACTTTAGATAAATGCCAAGCTTGTGAAGTTGTGCACTGCGCACATGGGAATTAGCAGTATAGTGGTATGTCTGTGGCCCTGTGAAAGTCTGTATTCAATTTATTGGATATACCAGCAGATGGTGAGCTTGAGTAACTAATGCCTTCCAGCACCCTCATCTCACTTTTCTTTTTTAATTCCATTTATTGTTGTTTACTAAAACACAACCCAGAACAATAATACTGGTTGTAACTTTAATTGAATGTTACTCCTTTGATAGATATTCTAAGTTTGATCATTTATAAGAAACATTTTCTGTGCAGCTGAACTCATTTAAAACAGGGTTTATGGTGCAATAGTTTGTACACCCATTCCGACCATGTGTATCTGGGTGTCCTTGTATTGGTTGTTATTACAGAAACAGTTTTATAAGTTTCCTTTGCTCTCTCTCTCTCTCTTTTTCCCCCACATTCTTCTCTTGGCCTTTTAGTATCAATAAAGCAGGAATGGCCTATGAGTTGTATTTAAAAAATTGTGACATGCATCTTCATATCTGTCAGTCTCAGTGAAGGGGTGTGGCCTCTGTGATTCTGCGGTGAAAAACATAAAGTATATATGTGTGAATGCATCTTAGTGAATGGACATGGCCTGTGGGAATTTTAGTTCCAGTGAATGAGGAAAGGCACTGGCGCCTGTGGAAAACGCATGGTCTTTTGTCTGTCCCAAAGAGATCTAATTTGTAAGTATCCTGGAAGAAGGTGTGGTCTCTGTGCCTGTCAGTTAAAGTGGAAATGGCCTGGCTTTTCTGTCACTAGCCCTAAGGAAGACATAGCCTCGGTTCCTGGCATGAATCGTGACAACTGGTGTGTATATTTATCAGTTGCAATGTAGGAGGCGTGGCCTCTGTTCCTGTAAGTTTCATCGAAGGAAGTGTGGCGTCAACCACCTCAAACCTAATACTTTGTTTTAATTAAAAATGTTCACACAAACCACAGTCACACACAATACTCATGCAATAATAAATCACACAATAGTGAATCATGAGCTACTGACTCACAGTGTTTTACATAATTACATGGAAACAGTCTATCACATTTTATTGAATCATTCACTGTTCTAAATGTATTTTTTAAACATGATGTTTTTAACTTACATAGGGAAATACTCAAAATATCATCATTTTAGAGAGAGAGAGAGAGAGAGAGAGAGAGAGAGAGAGAGAGAGAGAGAGAGAGAGAGAGAGAGAGAATGTTTACGCTTTGGTTTGGCAAAGCAGGAACTCAGCCCAGGTCAGGAATGTCAGGGAGGAAGTCCTCCGGCTGCTTCAGAAATAGACTTCCTGTTCCCTGCTGCCCCTTTGGGTGTGGGTTGGGCTTCTTCTGAGGTGTTGACAGTGAAGGTGAGCCATTTAGAGCTATATAGCTGGGGAACCCACCATATGACACAAGATGTAGCTTTAAACAAAAACAAACAAACAAACAAACAAACAAACAAACAAACAAACAAACAAACAAAAAACAGTGGTGGAGAAGTTGAAGTGTTTTACTGCTCTAACACCCTTTATCACTTAGTAATATAGTAGTAAGTATTCAGATTGCAAATCTTTAACCAAATCTTTGTTGTATTTACACTTGCATTTATTGATTTTAAATGTGTGTTGTGGTGTTTTTCTCTAAATCAGGTAAGAAGTGATACAGAATCAAGTCCAAGTGGCTACTACTGGGTGATACAACTTTACACCGACACTGATTGGTAACCAGTGGCGGATATTTGAAGGATAAACAGAGTACAATGCACATTGTTTTCATATTACATCATTTTATCATAGTAACACGGTGGCCTAGTGTGTAGCATTCTCGCCTCACAGCAAGAAGATTCTGGGTTCGATCCCCATGGATAGCGAGTGTTTCTGTGTGGAGTTTGCATGTTTCTCCAGCTGCTCTGGTTTCCTCCCAAAGTACAAAGACACGCACATTAGGTTAATTGGCAGTTCTGGGTTGTGTGGGTGTGAGTGTGAATGGATGTTTGTGTGTGTTGGCCCGGCAATGGTCTGGTGAGCTGTCCAGGGTGTAACCCGCTTTCACCCAAAGAGAGCTGGGATTGGTTCCAGCTTCCCTGTGACCCCAAACAGGATAAGTGGTAGAGATAATGAATGAATGAATGAATGAATGACTGAATTAATTAATTAATCATATAATAGTCACCTGTCCACCTACCAGTCTGTTTTTGGGAGGAGGGAAAAAACAGCACAGAACACAGAAGAACCACAATCTCAGGATGGAGATCACAGCCCCCTCTTTTTTTTTTTTTGCTAGAAAACAGATTGCTTCAGAAATCTACTGATCTACAAATGCATTCGAAAGATCTTTCAGTCATTAAAAAAATTTATCTGGTTAATAATAATCGGCCTGATCTGTCATCCTGTGAATCCAGTGTACAGCATAATCTTTTGATTTTCCTGATTTTTTTGTAGTTGGTAATATTGGTTGGTAATAGCTGCGGCAGTTCGCTTGCATGACAATACAACATTACAAATGGGTATGAAGTATGCATAAAGCCATCCAAGTGATCTCAGTGGACTTAATGATGCAGTAATAACAATGGCTTTATGCCCCTGAGAAGCAGCTCAGCTCTTCCTCATCCAAAGAGAAAGGCTGCTTTCAGTGGAAAGACTCAGTTAGCCTGTCATGCTGCTTTAATTAGCATGGCATTCTGTGCCATTCACACAGAATTGATTCCTATTTTTGGGACACAATGTGGCCAAACAGGGAAGTTATGCCACGACATTCTCAGTGGGTGTATTCACGAAAGACAATGCAGCATTTTATTATAAACAGCTTGTAACATTACTAAGGAATTGTTCAGGAATATCCCTGTTTACTTACAGTATCTACAGAAACAATATACGTTTGTACTAATGTGCTATTTTCTTCTTCAGGACAAACATGAGCACCTGTCCACGCACCTTCTCTTACATCAGCATCTAGGTCATTCTTCCAGACAGTGCATTTGTGCTCTTCTCTGAGAAACATGAAATAAACATAGACGTGGAGTAAAGGTCAAAGGCCGCATGGATAAACAGCCTCCTGAAGCGGTCTCGGTGTTCTGAACATGATTGTGCTTTTATCCAGAGTGTGCAGCTGTGGATCATCTTCTGCATATTTCCCGAGAAGCCCTTAAACTTCACTTGACTATTAACATTACACCCTCAAACAGCTGGGAGTCGAGAAGAAATCTTAAATGGTTTGACCTCAGTGTGACAGCACAATGTGAGTTCCTCTTATTATTTATTTATGTCTAGCAAAACACATGACCATTTTGATTGCAGGATAAAGACAAAAAAAATAATGGAGCATAGCAAATCAATTTAAAAAGTCTTTTCATATAAAACTTGGAAAGAAACAGAAAAATGAAACATCAACAAATGAAGCAACACCTTTATGTATACATTATAAATATACTTATGATATAAAGTGAAATCGATTTAAATGCTGTTTTTCAAGAAATCTTTTTTTTTTTTAAACAAACAAACAAAAAAAATCCAAAAAAACCCCCATGAGTGCGAATTTCTGCTTCCAGTGAATGATATTATGTGATTAAAGCAGGGTTTAATCCTCTCATAATAATAATCATTCCATTTAAATATCTCCAAGACTTGATAAATGTTTGTCAGGTCATGTGTCCTAAATGTGAAAAATGTCTAAAACATGAGAGTCTTGCCCAAAAAGGTATTAATTAATTAATTTATTTATTTATTTCCCAGATTTTTTCAGATTTTGAAATTTAAAAAACAGACAATTTGTGTTTAGACAGCAGTTTTTTAATTATTGTCATCTAGTCTTCTGATTTTGGATGGGAACTTCTTCCCATCCAAAGAATCACTAAGTTAGAGTGTTATGAGCACTTTGTTTACACACAGTGTACAATTTTATGAATCCCCTTCAGTAAAGTAATTTATACAGATATTACAAACATAAATAGAGATGATATGAAGGATAACATTTTTATGGAGTAAAACCAGAGATTTGTGCTGTTAGAAGATGATCAATGTACGGTAGTGTGTTGTGGCTGATGCAAAGCAGAGTTAGTGTTTTTTCCAAATACAGAGTGTTTTATTCCCATGTACAGACTACTTATTCCAGACTGAGGCTTTGATGAAAAGAACGAGCAATAATGAGGTCACAGGGCTGAGGTCTGGAAATTCTTTGTACTGACCGAATTAATGAGGGTAATTAGTTATTTAATATGTGGCATTTTTGTAACACCCCCTTCTAAAAAAGAAAGGGGAAAAAAAACAGGTGAAAGTTGATGCCTATGTCCGGTTGCACACAATTTTCATTTGAAATAAGGCTGTGCTCACTGAACCAAAACAAAGCTAGCATTCAATGACATAACTCTGTTTGCTTTCTCAAATTTTGACAAGAGTAAGCTTAGATATGATACTTTTTTTTTCAAATAAGGATTGAGAAAGAAAAAAAAGAAAGAAAAGACTTTTTGAAGTTTGTGTCTTGGTCAAGTGCTGGCATACTGAGAAAAAAATTGACTGGTCTGAAATTCAGGACCACTCAACAGCCAATCAGATTGGGCATACTGTGATTGCCATATAATACTATGTGCTTATCCAGTAATTACAAGTAAAATATATTAAAGAATGTCACATTTTTATTAGTGTATAACTATATTTAATGTTGTGGAACATTTACAGGACAGGATTGTTGCTGATATCACTTACACTATAGCAGCTATAAACAGTGGGAACAGTTTCTATCGCTTAATGTTAATACCACAGTAAAGACAGTTTGTCTTGTTGCAGAGAAATCAGAAAATAATCTTTCCTGAAGACTTTTTTCATGGTGGAAAACTGACTGGAGGCTCCCTCTGTATATCTTTCATAACAATTTACTTTTACAGAAAAATTCACTGCATCAACAATTATGATGGTGTGTTATTTAATAATTAATTAATCAACACCTTCTGACTAATTGGAACTGAGAATTCAACTACTCTGTGGTATTGAATGAGAGAGTTTCTGCTCTACATTATAGTAATGTAATCTGGGACCATTTAATCAGAAACTAATTAATAATGACACCCCTGAAGCCTTAACATACTTCCTCAACTTGTAAATGCTTTGACCTCAAAATCATTCACTAAACTAATGAGAAGTTCGTCATTTCGCTGAGGCTGTCTGTTTTAACTCGAGAGATCTGATTAAGACTGACGCGAGGGCACAGAGTCTGTGTTGGACATAAAATACACTCCCACCCTAACAATTCAACATCTGGATCTCTTCTACAGAGTTCCCTCCCTTACTCTCTCTCTCTCTCTCTCTCTCTCTCTCTCTCTCTCTCCCTTGCACTGTCTCTCTTTCTCCCTCCCCTGTCCCTCCTTCTCCCTCCCTTCCTGTCGACCGTGGAGTGGAGGATGTGTCTGGAAGAGGGACAGAGGAAGGCTGGAGGAAGGCAGCAGAGAGGCTATGTACCCTCTCTTCTCTTCCCCCTGTTTTATTTCTCTCCGTGTGTGCTGCTGGCCCTCGGCGAAGGGCGCCTTCTTCTCAACCAAGAAGACGACATCAGAACTCCAACAGACCTGAACCTAAATGTCACAAGGAAACGAGAATGGCTGTGACAATCATGAAGGTACAGATCTACCCTTTCACTCCCTGTGCACTTTTATGTATGCTTGGACAGTCATTGTTTCAGAACAAGTTGTGAAAATAAGTATAGCTAAGGAAGAAAGCTGAGGGTGAAAGTGGGAAAGGTTTGACTACCGAAGAGCATATTAGAGATTCAGCATCATGAGAATGAAAGACTAAAGGATTTAAGAATAATCAGGATATTAAGCTGAGTCATTCCTGACAGCAACAATAATCCGGTAAACTGTAGGGCTGGAGACACCAATGATGTCAAACCCTCATGCTGCTTAAAATGATCTCAGTCATGAGACCATGGTGAAGGATGAGCTGGCTTATTCATTTAAAATTTAAACTCATGAGACTTAGCCAGAGCATGGATTTGCTCGCTATTCCTCAGTATCAGATGTACATCTTGCTGAGATGCCCAGGTCAATTCATACATGGTAGGAATTTAAACACAAGCCATGTGTAACCAAGCCTTACTGATTTCACCGTGTCCCTAAATGAAGAGTCTCTAGATGTTTTTTTAATTCATGTCCCAATCCTTGTGACGGACTGGCACGAGCTCCAGAAGTATTCGGAACAAACCAGGTCAGGCAAAGAAGTTGGTTTAGCAATTTATTATGAGTGAGCCAATA
>JBCNYH010000024.1:32850739-32868900 GCA_039654325.1 Tandanus tandanus
CGTGACCATAGGTGAGGGTTGGAACGTAGATCGACTGGTAAATTGAGAGCTTTGCCTTTCGGCTCAGCTCCCTCTTTTCCACGGTGTACCGGTACAAGCTCCGCTTTACAGCAGAGGCTGCACCAATCCGCCTGTCGATCTCCAGTTCCATCCTTCCCTCACTCGTGAACAAGACCCCGAGATACTTGAACTCCTCCACTTGGGGCAGGACCTTGTTCCAGACCCGGAGGGTGCATTCCACCCTTTTCCAGCTTAGAACCATGGCCTTGGATTTGGAGGTGCTGATTCTCATGCTGGCCGCTTCACACTCAGCTGTGAATCGCTCCAGGGAGAGCTGGAGGTCCCGGCTTGATGCAGCCTAAGGACAGCATCTTGTGCAAAAAGCAGAGATGAGATCTTTTGGCCACCAAACCAGAACCCCTCAACGCCTCGGCTGCGCCTAGAAATTCTGTACATAAAAATTATGAACAGAACCGGTGACAAAGGACAGCCTTGGCGGAGTCCAACCCCCACTGGAAACGAATTCGACATGTTACCAATGTGGACCAAAGTCTGGCTCCAGTAATACAGAGACCGAATGGCCTGTAGCAACGGGTCCGGTATACCATATTCCCAGAGCACACCCCACAAGATAGATGATTGACAAGGTCAAAAGCCTTCTCCAAGTCCTCAAAGCACATGTGGACAGTTTGGGTAAACTTCCATGCCCCCTCCGGGATCCTGTAGAGTGTGTAGAGCTGGTCAAAAGTGCTGCGGCCGAGACGAAAACCACATTGTTCCTCCTGAATCCACCATCAACCACCATCCGGATCCTCCCTTCCAGTACTCCTGAGCAGACTTTCCCGGGTAGGCTGAGGAGTGCGATTCCACGATAGTTGGAACACACTCTCCGGTCTCCTTTTTTAAAAAGGGGAACTACCACCCCGGTTTGATAATCCAGAGGTACGGCCCCCAATGACCACGCGATGTTGTCAAGTATTTATTTCATCTAATATTGGATCACATTGATGAGAATAAGTAAACAAACAGCAATATATAGTAATAACAAAAATAACAGTCTCTTTTTTGGGAAGAAAAGTCAATATTTAGTGTGGCCGCCCTTTACTTTGATTACAGCATTTAACCTTTCAGGCATAGTGTTCACATATTTTTTTATTTCTTCACTCGCTAAACCATTCCATATGGTTCCAAGTTCATTTATACTAGGCAAAAGTAAAAAAATAAAATAAAAAATACAATTTGCGACACCTTTCAATTTTTCTGAAAAATTGGTGTGTTTTTGTTTATTAGCCATACTTTTACCTCAATATACTTGTCGGAATTATTTTTTTAATGCATTGTTCAATACATTTATTAGGAGCCCTTTTAGACAAAAGTGGTGGTGTATAATCTTCAATGCACACTACTGTATATTAGTATGTACTACACAGGAATTGCGCAGTCTAATTGTTCTGCTATCTCGGGATTAAAAATTATTATTCTGAGTGGATAATGCCTGAATCAAACCATTCTGTTTTGGGGACTATTCAGCAACGTCCACCTCGCCTTCGGTGCATAATTGTTCATTACGCTTTGAAAATAATGTTCAGGGACAAAAGAACATGACAGCACATGCATATTGTTTATATGTATAAAGATGCCGGGGGGTGATCACATGCTCTTGTGCATACTTGTGGTCAGTTCAGGGTCATTGGACACCGGTCATAAACACACACCTATCCTAAGACACGGTGCGCTTTCATGACCTCCAATGCTGCACTTGTGCACTGTGTTTTTGCTCTTTGCTCTAGAACTCTCTTCAAAATTGTTCAGTGTTTTTCCGTATGTATTTTTTTTAACTTACAGGTTAATAATGCTCTATTTCCCGTTTTCCGTCTCATGCTACTGTTAACAGTACGATTGTAATATAACAGGTGTATTTATTATGCTAGTTCTACGTATTATGCTACGTTATGCAGATTCGTCACTGATGTATTCATGGGAGTAAAAGCACTGCAGCTAATGTTGTTCATTCATGGAGGAAAATTGATAGAGCTGCTAAATTGCAATACTCAAGCTAGTCAGTTGGCTGTTGATATGAATGATCTTATTGCGATTATACTAATTTATGGATATATCGCCCCAGCCATATCTTCAAATATTGTAAAACATGTTTTTGTTTTGGAAATGTGCCAGTTTAAAAAAAGAAAAAGAAAGAAATCTGGAACAGCCATGTTTCTGTAAAAAATAATTTCCACCATCTTTTTACTTCTTTCACTGGTGATCTGTGTATATCAGGAAAATGTTGTTTTTACCAGGAGAGGGCGCTGTCACGGTGTGGCTTTGTGGATGGAGTACAACCTGACTGAAGACATCACCATTAGCATGGGCCTGACTAAACCCATCAATGAGGAGGTAGTTCATGACCTCATCCTTTACTTCCTGTAAATATTACCTGTACATGTAGTGTTTCATAGCACATTTGCTTGTTCCTGCTCCACAAACAAAATTGTATGTTAAATGTCTGATGAGCGGAGATGTTGATGAACGTGTTCTTTTCTAAATACACCTATATTTCCACAGGAAGTGTGTGTGTGGAGTCCACACCGAAAACAGGCAGTGTATTTCTTACGGGATCCATGGGAAAGCTCAGGAGATGGACAGGCTTGCATGTCCTATAACTTAACCTTCAACCCCAATATCGGTGATATCAGAATGTGCTTTTCAATCGCTCAGCCCTGATCACATGACTTGTACTGATTCAGTCTGATTTTAGCAAGAATTCTTTTTTTTTTTTCTCCCCTGAATCAAAATGTGTGAAAAAATCCTGTGATCTGAAGATATACTTCCACTAGACGGAGTTTTGTGGATTTGCTAAAGAAAATTAACTTTTTAAGGCGTGTTTAGCCGTGTTCATGGCTGCATCTCAGTTTTTCTTATATGGCTATTTAGGTGATAGTAAAGGACGTTTATTTCACCTAAAATCTGTAATCTAGTATCTGTATACTAAACTGTGTGTAGGTATCTGGCTATATTAATATTATAATATTCAGACAATACTGTGGTTTAGGACTTTGTTCTATCACTGAAATCTACAAACATGAACAAAACATCAAAGTGTAACTGAACTGTAATGTTATGAATAGCCTTTTTTGTGCAGTTATGCAAATATGAACTGGGCAGTAAAAAAAAAAAGCCACACAATATTTATTTGGATCATGTAATCACCATGGCAAAGTTTCCACAAAATTAAGCAACATCATAACATTTATTTCCATCCAGAGTTGGCTTCATTTTTCACCGACAACTTATATTGATGATGGAAAAATTAACCCACTTCATAAAGTCTTCTCCAGCTCTTCCCAAACACTTTCAGTAAGGTTAAGGTCAGGACTCTGTGATGCCAATTCATGTGTTCAATTCACTTTCACTATCTGAGCCCCGATTTTATAACCATGCCACTGGGGGGTATTTTATGTTTTATATTATATTTTATAATATAAAATAATATTTTATTGCCATATTAATGCTGCTGAGCCTCGACCTGACCAACTGAAGCAAGAATGCCATGGTGATTGCACACTCTAATCAAGGGTAAAGGTGGTCCAACAAAAAATTAGAATGCATCACTTTTTTTTTTTTTTTTTAGCAGGGCATTGTAGTTCCACTAAAAGTTATATTTATTAATAAGAATATATCAACAGATCTGTTTGTTTAACAAGATGATGTAGCTCAACAATGTCTGAACTGGACAATTTGGGGTAACAAAGTCTTTCATTTCTGGTTAGCTATGCTATACTAGTGTTGCAGCTCTAGTACCAAACTAAAGAAGCAAACATCAGACCTTTATCTTCACTGTAGCATACATTTGAGATGAAATGTATGAAATTAGTAATTATTTTTCATTGAAGTCTTCTGCTAAAATGCAACTAATTTATATATTAAGTAAAAAGATTGTCTGCAGTGACACTGAAGGATTTATTTGAACTTATTTGGATTTGTATTTAGTCTTTTATTTAACACCAATTAGATGCAGTGAAGTCATTGTGATTTAGACTTAGCTTAATTGTCATTCAGATATACAGGTATTTGCAGTGCACCTGAATCCATGTAGTTGTTAGCATTGCCCAATTCACTGCAGTTACAGCAGTGCAGGAGGTAGCAGTGTTGTCTCACAGCTCTACATTCTGGTTCAATCCTCAGCTTGGATTACTGTCTGTGAGGAGTTTAACCCCCCAGATTCTCAGGTTTACACTAAACCCTACCCGACCAAAAACCTGCTGGAGTGGCTCATCTAAATTAACCCTAAGTGTGAATAAGAGTGTGGATGTAGCAGAATCCCATTCAGAATGTGTTCCTGAGACAGAGAACAGATAAACTAAGAAATATTAGCATGATTCAAGTTCTGGTCTTTCATGCTTGGTTTGAGACACAGTGAGATTGTGCTGTTATTGAACAAACTGGGTAAAGTTTCTTGTTATCACAGTAAACTTTTAATGTTTGTAAGTGATATAGATCTGTTTTCTTTTCATGGCATGACAGCAATATGCTGCTATAATATCAAGAAACAAACAAGTCAGGGTTATACGATATGACCTGATTGTGCCAGGGGTTGCGCTTAAGCCTTTCTTCACTGTTGTGAAGTTCAAATTACATGGCAGTCAAAAAAAAAAAGTGAAATGAACCTGTGTTTTTGTTGAGTTTTGGTGTTTTTCCTACAGTTTAACTCTAGATGTGTTAGAGAGACAGGCTTTTTGATAGTTTTATGTTGTACCACCATGCCAAAAGAGCACATCTAAGGGTGTAGTTTCTCCAAAATGAGGGATGATCCATTAAGAACACAAATAGAATTAACTGTATTGTTTGGGTCAAAGCCTCTGTGTTTCTGGGATCAGCTCCAGCCTCATCACTTAACACTTGGAGAAGATGAACAATCCAATGACTGACTGATATCACGTTCTAGAACCACATGCTGGCTGCTTCAGATCCATCTTTGCCTCATTGGACAATACGTATAGCATCATTTCAGAAGCAGATCAGAAACAGTGTTCCATTATTTTATTCCTGCCTCAAATACCATTATATGTTACACAGCGCACAAGACAGTGAGGTAATGAGAACATTTTGGGATAGAAAAAAGAAAAGCAAAGCAAAATCAACTAAACAAAAGGTCATTATTTTCTATAGTCAGTGACTCGACTTCACAAGGCTGGTTATACTGCAGTACACTATGATATATAGTGGAAGTTTTCCCAATTTAAATATCACGTTTGATGTTGATGTCGAATCAACACATGATAATGAATGAAAGGAATGGATCAGCTATTGCTTTGGGGAATCAGCAGGTTTTATGTATCTGCAATCTGTGCGTTGGCCAGCACAACCTTTTCTCCTGGTTTAAATGCAGGCATGCCAAGATATGGACAGCTGGCACAGCGGAAGGCATCTCCTAAATAACACTGAGACAAAAAGAAGAAGAGAACCCACAATGGTTAATGAATTGAGTAGTGAAATGCATATATGATAATAATGAACTGATGATCTGTATTAAATGTATTGTTTATGGTTATGAGGACACCGTGAAGAATGTACTGGATTAAGAGTGAGAGGGAAAAGAGGTCTCAAATGAACTCAAGCTTTTGAAATGGGGAGAAAAAACAAACAATCAAAAAACCACTTACATTTCCACAGGCGGATTTTGGTTGACTGGGGTTCTGAGTGGCTTTGCTCTCCTGCTCAAGCTCCTCTGCAAGGCCACACGTGCTTCACCGAGACACGACCACACACAATCAGCAATTACAATGATTACAGGGTGGCAGATGATTTCCAATTTCCACGTTCATAAACAATCATTTGTACGCATTAACTGAAGGGGGAGGGGGGGGTGCTAATCTTCAAGCCTTCTCACCAGTTCTTGCAGGCTTTCTTCTTAGTTCCTGCTTCTTCACAAGAAGGCGCTCTGAGAGAAGCCGAATCAGGCTTCTTCAGGTCTTCCTCATCCAGCAGTGCATCCGAGTCCATCAATTCCTACATGGAGACATAAGAAACTAATAATAATAATTATTATTATTATAATAATAACAATAATAAATGTACTTACATCATCATCATCATCATCATCCATTTCATTAGCTGAAAGAGTCCAGAGTTTGACAACCCCTGGATCGAGCACTGGCTTTTCTGTGAAACAAGAGAGACATCTTTAATACTTATACTGTAGCTTGGTAGAACAGCACTGTTGTGTAATTTTTGTGTGTGTGAGAAATAATTTACACATTGGATCTGAATAGTGTACTTATATCTCTGATATATGCATATCACACAAGAAAAAAAAAAAAAAAAAACATCGCTGAAACAGTATTTTTAAATAAACCAATCAAATCTGTGTGTGTGTTGTCATCCAAGTTCATGACTGTCTATTTGGCACATATTCTTTGTTCTGAATCATAAATTGGAAAACCACAAACTGTCACCAAGATGTATTTGTTCCATCTGTAAAGACTGACCTGTTTTCTTGGCAAAGGTCAGTTTGAGCTGAGATGTTGATCCGACTTCAAAGTTGGGTTTGGATGCTGAAATTTGCAGCCTAGAGAGAGATTTTCCCTGGTCATCTGTGAGCTGTTTAAGTGCCTCAGGGCTCAGGGCTTCACTCTTCACCTACATAATTCACTATAAGTTAGCCACATCAGTCATAATAAAGATGTTATACCTCTCCTTCTGAGGTGACATAATGGTATGTGATGTGTATGATTTATTTATTTTTTTTAAATCATCCTGAAGAATTTTTCTGTCCTAAGCTGCTTAATTCCTCTTATATTATGACAATTTGCCAACGAATAAAATGTTTTATTTATTAGCGAATATCCTAAGCAGAGCCCCATAGGCATGACTTGGATGATTGTTCCGTATCCGTACCCCCACAGGAAACCCAGTTAAGCTGCCGTGTCACCAATAGAAACAGATTTATTATTAATTACCAAACTTAACCCAACCCGAAAAAACTAACAAATAGAGCCGCATACACCACCACTCAGATTTGCACAGAATAACAAAAAAGACACAATCTAACTGAGGTAGGCACACAAACTTTTGAGGAGCAAAACACCAAGCATCAATGGGAGCATGGAATATAAGTGGATAATGTAACCAGCAAGACAGGTGCAAATACAAAGACAGTGTAATCAGCTAGTAAAGGGTGGTGAAAAGAAAACTTAAATTTTTCTAATTTCACTCCAGGGGAAATGCAGGGGAGACATATTTATTTATTTCCTCCAGGGCTAAAGTTGATTCAGCCCTTAAAGGGGACTTGCTACTCATAACACCAGCCTCAGACACCTATCAAGAGAGTTATCCATCTGGAGCTCCGCATTTAGGTAGTGGCTAAATCTGTATATCGTGCAGCAAAGCACTGATTCATTGATGTGTCATTCCTTTAGAATCTCATTATAATTTTTTATCAGGAGATTAATAAAAAAAAAAGCTGAATCTTTAACAAGAAACCACAAAACTCTCCATCTGAATGATACGGGTTTGCCTTTGACTGACACTGGAGATTCCTTACAAAAAAAAAAGACCACAGGGGTCCAGACGCTCCAGCCGAAAGGACCATTTCATAATATGCCAACATAGGACAAGCATAGCAAGTTTGAAAGCCCCAGCTTCAGCACGTGGAAAGTAAATATCTGGAAAAGTAATATACAGTTTTACCTCTGTGACCTTGAAATGTAGGTCAAGGTCACTCACACAAAAACTTATCCTAGCACTCATAGTAGTGAGCCAGCATACCAAGTTTGAAAGCCCCAGCTTCAGTGCGTGGCAAGTAAATGTCCAGAAACTAAAGTGTGACCAGCAGATGGACAAGGCGGGAGTTAAAAATAGTGACTCATAAAAAAAATTTGTTTACATGCTGTGTCAATACAATTCACTGAAAATTCTACTAAAAAATATATTTTTTTTATGTATTAGAATGACGACATCATATAAATGTGAGATTTAAAAAGCAGGCACAATTACCACCAGAGTTGCTGGCCAATCAGATTTGACAACAGTGAAATTCAACAGCCCTGAAGTATGATGAGTAAAAACAAAACAATAAATAACCATTAAAATCTGCTGCAGAGTGAGTTCTAACTGATGAACAGGGTTCTCACCTCTGTGATGGAAACCAGGCCGGATAGTTTAAGGGCTGAGATGAATTTCCCAGCAGTTCTAAATCCATTCACCGCTTCAGAACCTGCGGATACAAGTTTATTCTCTTTACTTATCAAATCTACTGAGCAGTTACTTAGATTGTTTGGCTTTGATTTCTTCAAACACCTGCTGGACAACTTCCCCTCTTTTACTCAGAAGTACACATCAACCATGTAAGCATCCAACACACTGCTCTTAGCAGGAAGCAGTTTAATACATTTTCTTGATGATTTGAAGGCTCCATACACTTTTTGATCAACAAACTTCAGGACATTTACAGAAATTCAAGCTACATTTCCCAGCATCAGTTCATTATCTATATCACCTATTCGTTGTGGGTGAGCTGATGGTAATCTCAGCTGACCTCAGGTGAGAGATGGTTATACCCTGAGTGAAAATTCAGAGAGGAAACAGAGATACAGTACATAAGAGAAAGGAAGAGTTACTGCACAAAAGAGTGTTTAGTTTGTGAGTTGAATTTTTCCAAAAGTTTTTTCCATAATTTTTTTTGTTATTCATTCATTCATTCATCTTCTTCTGCTTGATCCGGGGTCAGGTTGCGGGGGCAGCAGCCTAAGCAGTGAGGTCCAGTCGTCCCTCTCCCCAGCCACTTCCTCCAGCTCTTCCGGGGGATTCCGAGGTGTTCCCAGACCAGCCGAGAGACGTAGTCCCTCCAGCGTGTTCTGGGTCGACCCTGAGGTCTCTTCCCGGTCGGACATGCACGAAACACCACACCAGGGAGGCGTTCAGGAGGCATTCTAATCAGATGCCCGAGACGCCTCAACTGGCTCCTCTCAATGCGAAGGAGCAGTCAAAGCACATGTGGACAGGTTGGGCAAACTCCCATGCCCCCTCCAGGATCCTGTAGAGTGTGTAGAGCTGGTCTAGAGTGCTGTGGCCAGAACGAAAACCACATTGTTCCTCCTGAATCCGAGGTTCCACCATCGGCCAGATCCTCCTCTCCAGTACTCCTGGATAGACTTTCCTGGGTAGGCTGGGGAGTGTGATTCCACGATAGTTGGAACACACCCTCCGTTCCCCTTTTTAAAAAGGGGAATTACCACCCCTGTTTGCCAATCCAGAGGTACGGCCCCCGATGACCATGCAATGTTGTAGAGACGTGTCAACCAAGACAGTCCTACAACATCTAGAGCCTTGAGGTATTCAGGGCGGATCTCGTCCACCCCCGGAGCCCGGCCACCGAGGAGCTTTTTAACTATCTTGGTGACCTCAGCTCCAGTGATAGGCAGACCCCCCTCTGAACCCCCAGGCTCTTCCTCTTCCACAGAGGGCGTGTTGGTGGGATTGAGGAGGTCCTGGAAGTATTCCTTCCACCTCCCGACAACATCCCCAGTCGAGGTAAGCAGCTCCCCACTTCCACTGTAAACAGTGTTTGTGGAGTACTGCTTCCCCCTCCTGAGGCACCGGATAGTGGTCCAGAACCTTTTCGAGGCCAAGCGATAGTCTTTTTTTGTTACTGTTCTAAAAATTTATACTTTCCCTTTTGGTGATTTTAAATAACTTTATTATTATTTTTATTTTCAATAAGTTCTCCAGGCCTAATAAAATCTGATTTCTAAATTCCATGAGTCCAGGATTTTGATGATCGTACGAACCCCGTGTGTAGTGCATTAATTAGCTGCTAATTTGCAGGCAGCTTTCTAATTATTCACAGATTAAAGTAAACAAATCATATCAGCTGTGATATATAGTTGGAGCTGTGACTACATAAAACAAAGTGGACACCTGGCCATAACACCTCTATGTGCTTTTGGAATAACCCATTCCAGATTGAGGTCTGGACCCCAAAAGTGTTCAGTGGGGTCTAGATCAGGGTTTTGTGAGTTCTTTTACTCAAACCACGTGCTGATGGAGTTCGCTTTGTGCACAGAAGCATTGTCGATGGAATGCTGCAGCATAAAAAAAACATCCGGCATGATTGTGTGCTTTTAACTTTGGAAAGAACCACTTATGGTTGTGATGATCACATGTCCTCAAATTTTACCCATGCAACATTTAACAAGGTGGCTTGTTAAATAATAAAGTAATCAAATATGCTTCCAGTTGCGATGTAGAAATGAAGCAGTTAGGTTAGTACCATTTGATATAAACAGCTTGTTCGAAACAGTTTTGAAATATTATGTCTATGATTGGTAGTTTTCGTTTTTTAACAGCTGTCCCATTCTGCATGACATGATGTAATAAACTAATGGAAGAAGAAAGTCTTCCCAAAGGGAAATAGTGCTGATATCAACAATGGTGTGTTAAAACAGTAGTAAAATACTGACATGGACATTTCTGTAATTAGGAATTAATAATAAGTGTTAGGATTCTGTTGGAATGATTATTTGGACCCTGGTAGTAAAAACTTTGGGAAACTCAGGCCAGATCAAGAGGGCAAGCATGAGAGGAATGCTGCTCTATATTAATGTCATATACACAACATTCGAGAAACTGAGTCTAACCTGATACTGGCTCCTCCAGTACCAGTTTCCCACCAGGTTTCAGGACCCGAGCCACCTCTGCCAGAATCTCAGAGCTGTGAACTGAAGTGCTGTCAGGAAGCAGTTGAGACAGAACCCAGTCGTAACTTGAAGCT
The DNA here is from genome assembly GCA_039654325.1 of Tandanus tandanus. Classification (NCBI taxonomy): domain Eukaryota; kingdom Metazoa; phylum Chordata; class Actinopteri; order Siluriformes; family Plotosidae; genus Tandanus; species Tandanus tandanus. Next base: position 32,861,508 of record JBCNYH010000024.1, read on the forward strand.
GTGTGAGAAGCTAGAACAGAAAGAAAAGCTGTTTAACCTTCATGTTCTCTTAGGTTCAGGGATATTAGATTGATATCCTGACAAATTACATCACTTTTCTGAGATATCTCAAGCATCCCACGGCTAATTGGGTGAGCTGAAATTTTAAAATACTATAATGATGGTAAAACATTAGTGACTTCAATAACACTGTATTGAAAAGTCAGATGGATACACCATAAAAGACCCAGATACCACCAACTAATAAATCTAGAGATGTTAAATAGTAACTCACACATCTGGAGCCTTTCCATGTTCTCAACAGACACCAGGTTCTGGCCATCAACCACAGCTTTGACACCCTCAGCAAATTCCTTCAAAGCTGTGGGAGAGCAAGGGTGGGTCCATACCACCAAAACCTTGTCTCCCTTTTTCAGTCCGAGATCTGCCATGACTACCTGCCAGCAAAAGCAGTTATTATGTTAGTGACTAAACCAACAGAGTGTACACTGTACAGTGACTCAGCAGAAACAAAACAAAACAAAAAATATATTTTTCATGAGTCATGCAATCAGTTTAACTGAGACGCTGTACTTTTTCTTTTGTGTGGTATATATTTTACTTTCTTTTTAATTTTTAATAGATAAACATCAGGTTAAATTATAGTTAAAAATAATGAAGCAATTTTCAAAATCACTGAAAAATCTAATGTAGAGTAGGTATAAAAGGTCTACACACTCCTGTTAAAATTGTAGGCTTTTCTGATATAAAACATGAAACCAAGGAAGCTCATGCCAGATTGTTTTCCACCCTTAAATGTGATAAAACAACCAACAAAATTCAAGTGAAATCAAGTATAAATACTTTAGGGAGTATTTTTTTAAAGGGAGACTTTACATTGCCCCTAGGTTCGACTGTGAATGGTTCTGTGTATGTTAGCCCTGTGATGGACTGGCGAGCTGTTCAGGGTGTACCCAGCCTTTGCCCAGAGTCAGATGAGATAGACTCCAGCCTCCCCGTGTCCCTAGTAGAATTAAGTGGTTTGGCAAATGAATGTATTCTTTAGGGGGAAAGTAAAAGAAATCAAGTACAATAACACGATTGCAATCAATACATTATCTGCTCCATCATGAGTGATGGAGTCCCATGACTAAAACCCCAGTCCCAGCTGAAGAGAATACTGCCACCACCCTGTATCTGTCTTATTTTTGCACCAATTTTATTTATTTACTTATTTATTTTAAGAATTCTGCTAAAAAATTTGTTACCTTAGTCCTATTAATCTAGAACACATTTTGTCATACGGTTTGTGGTTATTTAGGCATTCTTTGATGTTTTTCCCTTCATTAGAAAGAGATTTCGCCTAGCCATCCTACCCCATAGTGCAGCCATGTGAAGAATAGGCAAATTTGTTGTCCTACGCAGGAAGTGACTGCTACTTGCCAGATATTCCTGCCAATTCATTAATGTTGCTGCAGGTGTCTTAGCAGTCTCAAGGATCTTCTTGTCCTTACGTGAAGTTTTGGAGACATACTTCACCGTGTTCTATGGTACAGCTAATGTTTCGGAAATTATTTTAAACCCGTCCTGATTGATATTTTTTCGACAATAAGACCTCTTAAATGCTTTGGAAGCTCTTTGCGGCCCATGGCTTCAGCAATCAGGTGACACCAAGAAGATGTCAAGAAAAAAAGCTACGTTTTATTTGGAGTTAAAGAATGATTATATTTGTGAAAGGTATGTATAATAACTACTTTTCACCATTTGCAGTCTAAAGCTCCATTTAAAGGGGGTGCATACACTCATGCTACCAGGTTACTGAACTATTTTATTCATCTTTTTGTATTATTATTATTATTATTATTATTATTATTATTATTATTATTATCATCATCATTTGTGTCTCACTTGAATAAACTCCCACCGTTTGAACAGGGCTGAATATAAACAACACTGAGAAATTCGGTGTGCTTCAGTTTTCATAGATTTGCACTTAATTCCATCAACAGTATCGTATTTTACTTAAACTCATGTTAAAAGTCACCTCTGTGCTCACATAACCTTGTGACGCAAGATTAAAAAATGAAAACAATATAATGTTTTTTTTATACTTACACAGATATCTACAATATATTTTATCTTATTAAAATGCTGTATTACATAAGAATATTATTAAAAGTTCGACAAAAGCCGCATTCAACTCACCGTCGTTATTGTCCGGAGACAAGACTGACTCAGGTGTCGCGATACAATGACGCCTTCGTTGCTAATAGTAGCACGCTTTCGATTTTGGAGCCGCGATTTAAAAAATTTAGCTTCCTTGCTAACTGTTCTCCTTTATTAACAATACGGAAATAATTTAAAATCATGCACATCACGTGTTTTTATCTTTAAAACATCATACACTTTTGCATCGTTAACGAATATTTCACTTCCTTTTTAATTGCTAGTTCAGCGTTCTATCCTGGTTACCAGAGTCGCGCTGAAATGACGTCACTGAAACTGACATTATTATGCTAAGCGAAGGGCTCCCTGTTTATAGTCGATATGGCGGCGCTGGTTCGAGGCCTACGCGCTGGGAGAGGCTTGCTGGGTGTCGGCAGTGGTAAGATGGGCCTAGTGAGTTGTTTTCTGTCTGTTGTTTGTTTTTTCAAGACTCTATGCATGTGTTCTGGTAGGAGCTTTTGTCACCCCGTTTGTAAATTTTATGTTTTTGTCGTATGATACTTGCAAGGTGACCCAAAGCCTCGGTAACATTGTAAAGTGAGTAAAGCTGCTATTTTGACTTGTGATTAGTTTAATCTAGTTTTAGAAATTCTCAGCCAGAAAGGTATATGCACTTTAACAGTCTTTTATATAAACACACAAAACTACAACAAAGGGGCACATAAGTTGGTCCTCTGGTCCCTACCAGTACATGTTTTATAGTAATGAGAAAGTTTGTATTGAATGGGAAATGTGACTTCTCTGTTGTGTTAACCTGAAACACTACATAGAATTAAAATCAGAGCTTCAGTCACGTTTAAGATTTTTTTTTTTTTAAACCTATAATTTTTTTTTTCCATGAACTAGAGAACTCTCATCCTTTTTAATGAAAGTATTATCTTTGCATTTGCAGCAGTAGTGGTCCAGAGCAGCCCTCGTCCCCAATACAGCGCACTGAGCCGTGCCTTCCATCGTGCTGCCATCCTCAGATTTACAGATGACATCAAAATTCACCAGCACACACCACCCCTGCCCGAACATGAACACCGGCAGACCGAGGATTTAGGAGCGAGTCAGTCGTTCGGCTCCACGGGGCAATCCTGTGGTACTGATGCTCACCAGCAGGAATCGCAACATAACACCAGGTTAGAAAGTCCACCACTATGAAGCAGCTTTCCAAATCTTAACACCTCTTACGAAGCATGCATACCTCATGATAGTTTTAACGTATTTTTAAATAATTGAAAAAAAATTCTCCTTAGTAGTGTAGAAGGGCCCTCACACTCTGTGCCCACTGGGCAAGTGGCAGCCACAGGGTCAGTTTAGGGCATGTTTGAGGTCATGTTTTCCTGTCAATAAATAAACTAAAATACAATGAAGCATGCCTGTCAATGATTACAATAAAATAAAGCACCTCTGTCAGTAAATAAAATAAAGCACAGCTGTCTATAATTAAAATAGCACACGCCTGCCAGTGAATAATGAAAATATAGCATGTCTACTGATAAACAAATACATGAATAAATGAGGATGCGCATAAATGATCACTGACAATATACAGTAAAAATGAAATAATGCACACCTACCAAGAAATAGAATAATACACCTGTCATTAATTAATGCATTTAAATAATGAACATAAATGAATGCCATAAAAATACAATTGTGACACCTATGAATAAATATTTGAGGCCCAACTATAAATTACTGTAACTTTTATGTTTATACTGTAACTCTATGATTATTTAAAAGGCTTAATTATACCTTTATATTAGTGAAAAAGCATTCATCAGTGTGACACTTGGAGGCCAAATGCTAGATGCAGTGTGTTGAGGCTTTATTACTGGTTTATTCATAAGCATATGAGGTTGATATCCACACATTGTGTGCCAGTTATCAGGATCAGGGAGGTGAACAGGCAGAGGATTATGAGACCGAGGAGCAGCTGCAGGCTCGTATCCTCAGCACTGCGCTGAAGTTTGTACCCGAGCACGGCTGGACTGTGGAGGCCATTGCTGCAGGAGCAGAGGTGTGGAGACTTGGTGATGTAAGAATATGATTGGTAGAAAGAGGTGTGCTGTGTAACCTTATCATCTGTGTTCTAATTCAGACCCTTGGACTGTCAGCTGCCTCTGTTGGGTTGTTCAATAACGGTGCAGGGGACCTGGTGCTACATTTCATCAGCCAGTGCAACGCTAAGCTCGCAGACATTCTGGCAGAGGAGAATAATCAGGTCCAGCTTGGACAGGCAGAGTGAGTATACCTAACATGACCAGTTGTTAAATTCATTGTAGATTTTGAATTTAATGCCAACTAATTATGAACAGGTTTCATTGGGATCTTTATGCTCTATTGACCAAGTATACCTGAGTGCACAAAGAATTTGTCAGTTTATAGAGCTTCTACAATGCACACTTACACATACAGACTTGGATATAAAGACAAAGACAAAATGCCTGCAATCATATATCTAATTAGAGTACAAACCTAACACACATTTACATAGAACACATATGTTGCATAACATGAGAGTAAAGCACTGCTGGTAATGTATATAATAAATTTATCTATTGCGTATGGTAATGAATGGACATATATTCCAGAAAAAAGCTGCGTTGAAAGTTAAAAATCAGTAGAGAATTGATTTATACGAGTATTTGAAACATTATTGTCTGTATGACTGCTGGGAAAAACTATTCTGGGGCCTGGAAGCCACACAGAATTCATGAAAAAGTCTATTTCCAAACTAATGCCCAGATTCCTTTATTAGCTCCTACCGTCACCTAAGGTAAGCGGAGCAAGAGCTATAGAAAGTTCTGTCCATCCACCTGAATCACCAAATTTGGTGTATGGGTCCTTCTCAAGTTCCAATAGGGTATGATTGTGTATGGGTCATCTTGAGCTTGTTTCGAGGTCACAAGGTCATTTTTTATATGGTGGACTTGTTAGTTCCAGTTAATGAGAACTTTGAAAAGGAATGACACCGAATCACCTAATTTGGTGGATGGGTCCCCTGCAGGAATGTCTCCGATGGGATTGTATATAGGTGACCTTAACCTTGTCTCAACTTGAACATTCACTGAATATTAATCACACAGAGACACATGACAACTTGCAGCTCTCTCTGGTTACCAGCCTCTCGCTCTGTAATCATATAAAAGAATATAAATAGGTGCCATAATTACACACAGGTGAAACTCAACATGTTACCTGCTGGTTGTATATGACTCTTCTCTATCTGTGGCATCAGCGCTTGATCATGCCCTTATTGCCACAGCCATTTTGTAGGGCACTAGATCAGTGTTTTTCAACCTTTTTTGAGCCACGGCACATTTTTTACATTGAACAAATCTTGCGGCACACCACAGACCAAAAATGTTACAAAACGACACTCTGTAGCTTAATACAGTTTGTGTTTTGATTTAGCTTTAAGTTCAGCAACTATGTAGCTTTGAGGGCTCTCTCTCATTTACCTCTGTGGTTTTTCTCATAAAAGTTGCCTGTTTCTCTGTGTTTTCAAGCAGGAGAACAAAATAGTCCATCAGCTTGTTTTGAAGTAATGGGTGTTTTGTTTGGAGATGGGGTTTAGCTTGCTCGGCACCGTGGCACTGTTGGACTTCTCGCCACACACCAAGCACACGGAGTGGGTGTCGTCACATCCCCGGTGAAAGTAAAGCCGAAAGCCTTTTTAAAAACCTGCATGCATCACTACGGAGCCCCTTAAGGGACATGGGGAAAAAATTTACATGAAAAGTTTCGCGTGCGCACGAAAAACCTCAGGTATAGTTTCTCGTGCGCTCGCGAAAGTTTCTCGTGCTCACTAGAAACCTATCTCTTTTTTTTTTCCCCGATGTCCTTTTAGGGGCTCTGTAGATCACTAATTCTCTTGTCTCTAAGAATAATAGAGGCAATTAAGCTTCCTATTGTCACTGTCTGCCATGGAAGAGTATTACATTACTCTGCCAGTCATTAAAGCACAGACACTTGACAATGGCCACCGGTAATTGGATAATTTCCCACGGCACACCTGACAATCTCTCACGGCACACTAGTGTGCCGCGGCACAGCGGTTGAAAATCACTGCACTAGATTATTACACTTAAGCACACCTATAAAAGGTATAGCAGAAACTTTAGGAGTGGCAAAACTCCTACAAACACCAAAAGACCTGAAAGACCTTGGACGACAAACTGGATTGTTCTGAAATACAGGTAAGAGGGAAGACACATGATTTTTATGTGGTACTGATTTCTACTTTGACTCCTTTCAGAAAGAAAAAGACAGCCACGTTCTTGAGGGACGCAGTTGAGACTCGTCTCCAGATGGTGATTCCATATATTGACACTTGGCCGCAGGTGATGCAGCTGCTTCTCAGCCTTTTAAGCATGTAAATGTTCCAGTAAGAATCATAGTTCATAAAAGAAGTGTGTTCTGTATGACTCTGTAGGCAATGAGTATACTACTGCTTCCTCAAAACATCCCAGACAGTCTGAAGCACCTCTCCACCATGGTAGATGACATCTGGTACTACGCAGGAGATCGCTCTACAGACGTAAGTGTCTTCCCTTAACAAACATCCCCCCCTCTCTCTCTCTGTGTGTATGTGGTTTTCATGTCTTGTCAAAAGTGACTATTTCATAACCCTACCACTATTGATCGTCTCAAACGTTATTTTCTTGGGAAAGTTGTCTTATTAACCTTATTATTAAGTGAGAGAAAAACAAGGCTCCTGATTGAATTATTAAAGGGTTGTCCAAATATAAAGCTCATTCACTCATCACCCATGATTTTGTACCCGATAATCAGTTGCTAGTGGACATTCCAGTTTTCAGTATAAGTCACCAAATGTCTTTGGCATTCTAGGGACTCTGGTCACCACGTTGCTGCTAGTCTCTTCCTGTGTGTGTTCCTTAATAGGAGCTAGCTTGCTTTACTTTGGACCTCATCACACCACCCTGGTGATTTTTGTGGGATGTCCCATGTACACTTACTTAACAGCCAGACTCTTTGTCCATTTGTGTCACAATGTCCTGCTAGGATGGAAAGGCAAACGCGAGAAATTCTGATTGTGTTTTTTTACCCCTAGGACATCCCACCCACAGAGCTTCATTATATAGCACAGTGTTTTTCAACCTTTTTTGAACCGCGGCACATTTTTTACATTGAACAAATCTTGCGGCACACCACAAACCAAAAATGTTACAAAACG
>JBCNYH010000024.1:32878476-32897221 GCA_039654325.1 Tandanus tandanus
TATATATTCATCATCTCACACACACACACACACACACAAGGGTAGATGCTAAAGTTCATGGCCCAGAGAGAAAAACTCAACAATTTCATAATATTTCATATATATATTTGTGTGTGTGTGTGCATGCTCTGTGTTGCGGTCATGTTTTATCCCAACTGCATAATCCGTTTTCATGTTTGTAGCAATCGATTGGGTTCAGATCGACGCCAATTCGTCAGTTCTCCACGACGAGTTCATTGCACACAGAGTGGGTGGGTGTCTGTGGTTCAGTTAATTTCTTCTTCCTGATGTTTTTGTTTTGGTCACATGTATATGTGTGACATGTGTTTGTTTGAGTAATGATGCATTTGTTTCTTTAGGGCTCATACCACTGACCAGCGATGACATTGTAGACAAAATGCAGTACTCAAGGGTGAGACTAGTCATGGTTTGGGTTTAGTTGATAATGAGCCGTGGTTAGAGAAACTTTTTCTACCATGTCATGCAACTTTAGGAAGTAATATTACTAGTAATAATAATTAATGTCGTCGAAAATGAAGCGCAGTAAATAAAGTATCCAGGGAAGCCATTAGTGAGAAAAATCTTTATTACACGTCCAGTATGTAGTGAAAACTGTATACATCATTAACAGTGTTTCTCTGTTAGGACTGCACGTGTGATGATTTCTGTCCCGAGTGCTCAGTCGAACTCACGCTGGACGTGAGATGCACAGAAGATCAGACGCGTCATGTGACCTCACGGGATCTGCTCTCAAATAACCCTCGAGTTATCCCTGTGAGTCACACTAACCTGAACAAACCTGTGTTTATATCATACACACAATTTCTTATTTCTTCCTCAATTACAAAATGTTTGTTTTTTTTCTCTCTCGATGATTCTTTGCCTGTTGTCTTCAGGTGACGTCCAGAAGTCGAGATAACGACCCCAATGACTACGTCGAGCAGGATGGTGAGGATCTTCATTCTCTTTATATTTACTGTGAATTCATTGTGGCTGTTGAGTTGCCTGGGCGTCTTTACTTTTGCACTGGAGGTATGAGGTTAACGAGGCATGTCGAGATCATCACACGCATCCTGCCCAGGATTTCACGGAGCAATAATTTGTCACAGTTATTAATAGTCAAGGTAACCTGTGTATTATTGGGTTCATGCTACTGCAAAATAAACAGTTTGTTTAATCATAAATTAACTTGAACATATAGAGAATTAATTAAAAATCTGCACACTGATACGCCTCATCAGAATCCTGGAGTTCGTCATGGCGTTGACCTTTGTGTTAAGTTGTATGTAATGTATTGCGCATGTGCCAAGTTGCTGGTCATGTGTTGTTACTGGCTGGGGAGGTGGACCTGGGTTTTTTTTATGGTGGATAATATACATTAGGAGTGCTGCAGTTGCATGAGGAAGAAAGTGGAGTATTGATTAAAAAAGTAAACTATCAATTCCACCAACAGCTGTCATGGTTACTGAATTACCGTTTGAACCCTCGGTCATGTTCTCCTCTTGATTGCAGACATCCTGCTGGTGAAGCTCCGGAAGGGTCAGGAGCTCCGACTCCGAGCATATGCCAAAAAGGGCTTCGGCAAGGAGCATGCCAAGTGGAACCCAACAGCAGGGGTGGCCTTTGAGTACGACCCGGATAATGCGCTGAGACACACGGTGTACCCCCGCCCTGAGGAATGGTACGTGGTTGTTTTTTTTATTGTTTAAACTTCAAAACCTTTAAAAGGTATCACTTTACATCTGATACTAAGCAGTTGTGCCCATGTCATCTGTTACTATACAAACAGTAACATGTTAGAATGATTGGATTAATGAAAAGCTCTGAATGTTCCTTGTATCCGAACTGCTGTTATAGAAAATGAATCAACACCTTCTGACCAATCAGATTCAAGAATTCCACATCACAGGTTTCTTTTTTCCTCTCTCAGGCCGAAAAGTGAGTACTCTGAGCTCGAGGAGGAAGAAGTCCAAGCTCCATATGACCCCAATGGCAAACCAGAGCGGTGAGTGACCTCATCAGTTACGCAGCAGATACGTTCCTCTAAAAGCACGGAACGTCTTTATTCATTCAAAAGTTCCCAAGAAGTGTTTTAATAAGTATCGATCAAAAGTATGTGGACACTTGCCAATCATGCCCATATCGAAGCATATAGAACGTCTCTGTTCACTAGCATTACTGCATCTCTTCACTGGAACTAAGAACCCCAGAGCTGTTCCAGCATGAAGGCACCCCTGAATATAGAGCTATCTTCATGAAGACGTGGTTTGAGAAGTTTGGAGTGGAAGAACTCAAGTGTTCTTCTGCACAGAGCCCTGATCTCAACTGACTGCATCACAGGCTTCCTCAACATTTCAACCTAAACACTAGTCCCCTCAGCCACTCAGCAACATCCAGAGGAACGCTCTCCCAGAAGCGTGGAGCTTATAATAATAATAAGAGACTAATCTGAAATTGGGATCTTCAACGAGTATGTGTGATTGTGATGGGCAGGGTGTCTACAAATTTTTGGTTATATATTGTGTATGTTTTTAGATTTAAAAAAGGAAGTGGATTTAGTAACAGTTTAACTATAAACTTATAAAAATGAAAAGAAACTGTGTAGTGATGAGCTGTACTCGCCCTGTGCTGGCCTGGCGAGCTGTAGGCTGGGATGGGCGCCAGCCTCCCCACGAGCCTAATTAGGACTAAGCGGTTCAGAAAAGGAATGAGCTGTACTCTGCGTGGCGGGTCTGTAACTTGTGTTGCTGCTCCACAGGTTTTACTATAATGTTGAGTCGTGTGGTTCTCTCCGACCCGAGACGATCGTGATGTCAGCGCTCGCCGTGCTCAAGAAGAAACTGAGTGACCTGCAGACGCAGCTGAGCCACGAGATCCAGAGTGATGTCCTGACCATCAATTAAGCATACTTGAGAGAGTGGGAGGGGGGTGTGGGGGGATGTTGTACAGCAGGTTTCTGTGTTTTTTCATGTCGGATGAGGGTGGTGGGGAACAATTACTGATGTATCCATGAATAAAATGTCTTGATAAATGCATTGCATTTGAAAGTGAATTATATCCTTGGTGGCTTAGTGGCCCAAGTTCTGTAATCCTGAACAAGATGATGTGGGTCCTGTTTGATCATGAGCAGCAGGAGTTTTAACTGCTTAGTGACAACCTCCGAGCTGAGAAATTTTCATAAACAATGCTGACTGTTGACGCAAGAGACAGCTCACTGAAAAAAAAAAAAAGCACTCCGAGTGCACAGACCCCTGCCTAGCCCAGCAAGCCCTCATACAAACCAAAATGCCAAAAGTAATTCCATCTCACTATGTTAAAGAATCCTGAATCTTGTGAAAAAATTCCTGAATCCAAAATTTAATCTGGATCATCTTCGAAATCTAATGGAGTCTTCCAAAGCCCCAGCTCTGGTTGAAGTTTCATTAAGATCTGCATATACTTTTTTTGTAATCCTGCTAACAAACAAACACACAAATCAAATGTAAAACACAGCCTTCTTGGGTTATATGATGTAATGACTTGTATTTATGTAGCAACTTACAGGGAACCCAAGGTCACATTACACAGAATAGAGACTCGAAGACCAACAATCTTGGTGAATAAGAGTTTTATTAATTAATTTATTTTAAAAAAAGATATTCAGAAATGTGGCATTGCAGATCTCAGAGAGGGATGAGTTCCAGAGACTGGGAGAGTCAATAAAGCCTTTATTCCCAAAGGACGACAGTCTGGTGTGGGGAATAGAGTGCAGCCTGTTGTTAATGAACCACAGTAAGGGAGAAGATGGTACAAGTACTTGCTGAACAAGTGCATGGAGGGATTTGTAGAGGACAAACCTATCAACAACTAGGACAACTAACTTACCTTACTGTCTAGATTACATTTCTCTTTATATAGAGATGAGTTGATCTCTGCTGATCAGGAGGTTTTACACCTTTTCTTGAGCTTTTTAGACAGAAAACCAAGACAGGCTTCCTGAGCTGCTTGTGTTACCTGACTGAAGCAAGTACAAGTTAATACGACACCTCATATTGAAGTAACATTTTTGGAGGATCTATTAGCATAAATTGAGTATATTATCAGTAAATAGGTTTTCATTAATCTATAATCATTGTTTAAATCAGAACCATAGTATAAGCTGTTTATATGTTAATGCATGCGGAGTGGGTCCCCTCTTATGGAGACCACCTTCTTGCACTGCCATATTACTACAGTAGCCCAGAACCGTACAGGCTTCTAAGGGGAGGGGTCGGGAATGAAATTTCGCTTATTTGCAATCTGGAACCTTATCACTATATACCACTAGATACTGCTAAACCTTACACACTGGTACCTTTAAGCAAGTCACTTTTAAATGCATTACACTGTCAACAGTTTGTAGATACCTGATCATCATTCCCATACGTTCTTGTCGAACATCTCATTCTCATTCAAATCTCATTCTATTGTGTTCAAGTTTCACTCTTTAGGGGAGGTTTACCAGTAGAATTTTAAGGGTAGCTGTAGGGATTTTTGTGTTCATTCAGCTATAAGAGTATTAATGAGGTCAGGCACCCTCATGTAGACATTGTTCAAATTCATCCCAAAAGCAAGGTTCCTATGGGTCTCGCAAATTGTGGATTATGTGGCAATGTAAAATGGGGCAGCATGGTGGCGCAGTGGTTAGCACGTCCGCCTCGCAGCAACGCCTGGGTTCAATTCCCGGGCTCGGGGCATTTCTGTGTGGAGTTCTCCCCGTGCTTGTGAGGGTTTCCTCCAGGTACTCTGGTTTCCTCCCAAAGTCCAAAAACATGCACAGCAGGCTAATTGGCTGTTCCAAATCCACCCGAGGTGTGAGAGTGTGAATGGTTGTAGGTGTGTCGGCCCTGCAATGGCCTGGTGAGCTGTTCAGGGTGCACCCCACCTTTGCCCGGAGTCGGCTGAGATAGGCAACAGCCTCCCTGCAAACATAATTAGGATTAAACGGCTAAGAAAATGAATGAATAAATGAATGTAAAATGGGTATGGCAGTATGGTGTCCACAGTTTCAGATATAGTGCATATTTTTCCAATTTTGAACATTAGCAATGGAAAATGTTTGATGCCATGTGCCGTAAATGTCACTTGCCTATTAACAACTGTTGTCATTCATTATTTATGACTTTGTCCTCCATGTTGATTTTTTTCCACTTGATCTCTCAGTATTTTAAAGCACTTGTCACATGACTACATGTAAATGTAAAAAGAACTCCAGAGGGCAGCAGAGAGCAACAATTGTTTGATTTCTTGTCAACCAAATGACTTGAATAGTGCATTAACTTCATCAAACAGGAAAAGCTTCTGATGTCAGCACTTTAAATCCAACGAGATACAATAAAAAAAATCACTGACTGGGTTCACTGACAGCTAAAACCTGCATCCCATAAAACACACTCATTCACATTTCTTACACATCAGTTTGTATATTTATTTCTTCCCGCTGTATGCTGTTTTTCCGTACATATTTACGATATAGAGGAAAAATCTGCTCACATCAACTTCTCTTTTTCGTCTTAGATTAAAATAAATAAAACCACAAAATGAATTTCCGTCAACCCAAAGTGTGATGCGTCATTGCATATAATCATATAAGGAGTCAACTGTAATGAAGTTAGACCTCTTAGATGCATCATTAGTACTTTGTTTCAAATAAATAAGATTTTCACGTACACATGGTTTATATGGACATCTGGGGAGAAATTAATTTCAGATCAGGAGGCTGCACATGTGTGACGTGTGTGATTTCTCTTAATGTAAAATATTCACACCACACAAATCTAAATTTTTACTTCATCTTTTTATTACAGGATCTAAAAGAAGCAAGTGACAGCCATTAGCTCAATATTTAAATATTTTCTATTTCACTGAGACCTATATATAAATTCTTGATTGATTCAAATAGCATTGATATACTGTAAGTGGAATACTGGCAAAAAAAAGAAAAGAAAAGATAAAAACCCAAACAGTTTCCCTTAAGAGTGTGTATTGCTTCTTAACCGATATCACATCAATTTTTGGCACACCACAAGTCAGTTAAATGTCATAAAAATCTCAAATATTTCTATAAATCTTTAAAATACTGTGCTGTTCTTTTTTCTCCTAAAATAAGCTATATAGAGATGATCGTTAACTCTAACTCCTCTAAGGTAGAGATAAGCAAACACGTTGCTGCACTTTTTTCACTGCATACTTACACTGCTGTGTGTTAAACTGTCCTCTGTTTGCGTCCCTCAGTTCACACTTAAACACAGGACGCACAATTTAAAAGATTAAATGTATGATGCTGCAAGAAATCATCCAAAAATAAATAATAGAATAAATAAATAAATAAATAAACACTATCAGGCCCTGCGATGGCCTGGCGGGCTGTCCAGGGTGTAAAAGGGTGTACCCTGCCCTTGTCCAGAGTCGGCTGAGACGGGCGCCAGCCTCCCTGCGACCCTAATTAGGATTAAGCAGCTTAAAAAAAATGAATGTATAAACACAATCAGCTATAACTCACCTGACAGTGAATGTTACAGGTTTAAGTGACTAAAACAAAGAATGTAATTAATTCTTATTCAATGACCAAAAACTTGCACTGTAATGATTAGAAGATTGTCTTGTCTCTTTGTTGAATCAGAGAAATGTTTTTACAGTTCATATTTCAAGGAACACCAACCTCACTACACGTTTTTAAATACTTTAGATTGAAATATCTGCCATGTGTTTAGTTAGGACTGGCCAATGTATCAATAAAATCATGAGTGTCGTGATTAGGCAGAAATCACCTTTCCTTAAGAAATGGACAATATTTGTTTTAGGTCACCCAGCCCACACTTCAGGCATTATCATTATACTTCTTAAACTGGCAGCATTATCAAATTATATATTGTGATAAATATTGATACTGACTATCAATACACTCTAATTTAAACCAAAATTAACCTTATTATATCGCCACATATGACTTAGGAATACAACAGAGTCTTTAATCTTGAGAGGAACAGTGATTTGTTTTATATCATAATACGTATCGATATCGACTTGAACAGAATAAAAAAATGTAAAAGAATTGTGATAAAACAATTCCGATACTACCTGGCCCTATATTTAGCAATTCTGGTGCTGTATTTTCATTATTCCTGTGAGAAGTTAGTAGAATCCTGGAATTATGTCCTTGAATGATGCCACAGGGGGATAACTGTGTCAATTAATTTGATAGGAATTTTTTTAAAAATCAGGAGATGGTGAAACCCCTCAGCCGCCCAGCAAAACAAGAGGTTCATCTTGGAGGCTTAAGTGGAAAGGATGCTCATATAAAATTTCAAAAGGTTAGCATGTGTAGTTGTTAAAGTATTAGATGCTGAATTTGGGAACAGCGACAGGAACGGCAATAACAATACCCCAACAGCTTGACGGCTGAGAGGTAACAATCTCAAGCATAACTGATAACCATCACGTTGCACTGTTGGCTCTTAAAAACAAAAGAGCAAGAGCTTAGCCAATCACTGAACATTTTCTTGTGAGGAAGTTAAAGATTGAAATGCTAGTCATACAGGGTGGAGTTTTTCTTATAGATACTCTGCTGTTTTGCTGGAACTTTCATAGCAAAACAAAATATTACATTCATCATGCAGAGTGAGAGTTCATCAAGAATCTTCTAGACAATATGATGAGGCAAAACGGTATGATTGCCTACTGCTCGTCACTGTCTGAGGGCTATGTCTAGAGAGCCTCCAGTAAGAGAGAGGTTCTTAAAGAGCAACTTCAGCATTATGTTTAACAGTTTGACCCATCCATGGGTTAGAACATCATTATGTGGCTACTGGCCACACTGTCATGAAAAAGATGGGGTCATTTCCCATGGCTAATGACGACTTGGTGTGTTTGTTCCCTCTATATCACTTGATGGCAGAAACTTTTTGCCTGTTCTGTCACGTATTACTTTCACATCTTAAAATGTGAAGACGAAGCCCTGGAGAGAACAGGATCTTTCTCCGAAGCGTTATAACTTCTGGCGCTTTCTAATCCCAATATTCTCATAAGCTCATTCCACATACTGTACTAATGCATGTTTATAATGATGTGACAATCCAGACAAGACTCTCTGCTCTATCGCAGTGAGAAATGTAGCTACAGGACCCAATGAGGTTATTTTAATGCCGCTCCCCATTCTAATCAAGCCCGCCCGTTCCTGCAGTTGGTGTTTTATATAGTGGGGAAAGTCTGTAACCACATTAAAAATCTGAGATACTTAAATAGGGCAGTAAGGTGGTGCAGTGGTTGACGCTGTCACCTCACAGTATGGAGGTCCTGAATTTGAAGCTGGCAGATAAATGGTGACTTTTTGTGTAGAGGTTGCATATTCTCCTCATGTTTGCATGGGTTTCCTCCGGTTGCTCCAGTTTTCTCCAACAGTTAAAAAAAAAAAAAAAGGACATGTACATTAGGTCAGCTGGCTTCTCTTAATTGCCTTTGAGTGAGAATGGTTGTTTGTGTGTTAGCCCTGCAACAGATGACAGACTGTGACTTGTTCAGAAGGTACCCCGCCTCTCAACCTTGATGGATCTTGACAGATTGGAGCCCAGAGATTTTAGATTCTTGCAAGTCTTATAACGTAAGATAACATTCTTGTTGATTAAATATTCTGTAATGAAAATGTTTGTATTGAACTGATTGGTGGCACAGTGAAGTAGTTCGCCTAACAGCAAGAAGGTCCTGAGTTTGAGTCCCGGGCTCAGCGAGGGCATTTCCGTGTGGATTCTGTATGTTCTCCGTGTGTGTTTCCTCCCTGTACTCTGGTTTCCTCCCACAGTCCAATACATGCACATTGAGCTAATCTGACATTCTCGAATACACCTAGGTGCGAATGTGAGTGTGAATTGTTGAGTATGTTTTGGCTCTGCAATGGTCTGGTGAGCTGTTCAGGGTGTACCCTGCCTTCAGCCATAATCGGCTGGAATGAGCTCAATACTACCTGCGACCCTCGTAGGATTTAGCAGCTCAGAAAATTAACTGGAGATTAATTACAAAAGAATCCTAAGCGAAAGCTTCTTTTTTCACAAACTTATTTGGGTGACACTAACCAAAATAACAACCCTCCACATCCAACAGAATTCTGTGGTGATGAATATAGTTTTTGTTTGTCCTGTGAAGATAGTGTCTGACTGGTTACTCCCGAATTCTACTGCTGAACTTTGGTCGATGTAAAATGTGCTTCAAGGAATATTACGCTACTATACACCACACTCAGTTGCCAAGCATACATCCGGCTTCTGTGCATGGCTTCCAGGTTACAAAATGAAATGTGGGATTGGCAAGGTTGTTTGTGTCTGATCAACCAGCACAAAGATGTCTTTTGAGACAATGGGAATGAATAAGCCTCGCTCGTTGTACACGCTGACATCACACACCTTGATGCCAAGGCCAAATGCTCGGAAGAATAAAATGAGAGATAATAGAGCTTGAAACGTTTTATGAGAGTCGCTGGAGTTGCACTTTAACCCTTTAACTGCTCGACTGGATTTTTAGATTAGATTCTACCTCAGTGTATTTGCCAAATTAATAAATGTAAGCAAAAATTCATGATAACTCCCCTGGTGTTGATTATCCCAAAACAAAAGCAAGAACAAAGCAGCACTGCAGGGATGAGTAATCTGTAAACCATACAACTGGAAAAGAAAAGAAAATAAATATGATTCAGTGCACTTACAGATTGCCTAAAGCAACATGTTTGGGGGGAAAAAAGCAAAGACTCAAAGAACTCTTGCATTCAAATCACAAAGCAACTGTAAAATATCTATTAAAGCGCTTTACCGTTTGAGACGGTATATGTTTGATTTGTTGCCTGGTCACTGGATCAAGGGTAGTCTTCTCTCTAAGAGCTGTGTGCTAAACATCAGCTGTGTTTCTCTAAAGGCATCTCTTCAAGTGTTCGAACATAATACTCTAAACCTTACAGAAACATCTCTACTCCCAATCCATTTTAATCAAGCACTTGTCAGTCACTGCAATGAAAACACAAAGAAAAACAGCTGGAAGATGATGTAAAAACAGTGGAGGAAATCGCAGTCTAGTCTAAGAGGACTTTAGGAACTAAACCAAATGACAGGAATGCAGTCAAACCTCACAATGTGGAAGACACGCAATATCAGTAGATATTACACTTAAGAAAGACTTGAGTGATTTTGACCCATTCTGACAAAGACCTTACTTTATACTGCAATCAAAGAAAAAAATGATGGAAAATCATTGTCAGCAGAGAGAGAGAGAGCATGTTTCTGCTGAAGGGGGTCGTGAACATGTGAACTGAGGAACAGCACGACACCAAATGCACGCATCTTAAAAATCCATGTACATCCCTGTCAAATATGGAGAAGGAAGAGAAAAAAGCATGACTTTTCAGCCAATACGCAGATAATCCTTCCCTTTTTGCTGAAGAAATATTCTCTGGATAATTGTCTTAGCAAAGATAGAAAATGGAAGGCCAGCTCTACTGGTTCTTCAGTTCATTCACACGAGGCCTGAGTCTGTAAAACTCAAAACAGCAATGAGCTCTAGTGTGTGTGTGTGTGTGGACTGTACAGTGTGTTTGGCATGTTGCGGCCCGTTACTGGCTGAAACTTTCACATAAAAAGAGCTTTGTGCTTTGCGCACATCTTGAACACCTTGTCAGAAGCTTTTCTTCAGGACATGAGAAGTGTTTCCTTAGAAATCCTTTCCAGCTGACAGGGGAAAAAACAAGGTATTAAAATAAGCAAAAAATGAGCAAGGAACAAATGAAGCTCAGGAACAAAAGAAGGCTTATACTGTCCCAGTCTCATCTGTCAAGCAGCAGCTTGAGTGCACGCTCGATGTTCATGCGATGACCGACGCGCGTCACTCCCAGATCAATTAAGTCCTGTTTTTGCAGGCTGGGCAGGTGTGTGCCTTCTATGTCGTTCTCCAGGAAGGCGTCTCTGTGCTCGGCCAGGTTGAGGCTTTCCAGCCAGTCAGCCACGTCCTCTTTGGTCCACGAAAGCACTGCCTTGGAGGCGAACGGCTTGCCAGAGGCGGCCTGGAGGAACGAGAGGGGGGAAGGTGAGCGACTTCGGCCCTGTACAGAGGATGTGGTGCTCACTGCGGGTAGAGATGAGGAGGATGAGGAGCAGCTCAGAATTGGTGGAGGAGATGTGATGCCTGGGCTTGATGGATGGCGTTGGTGATGCAAGCTCTCAGCCTGTCGGCATGGTGATGGCGCAGGCACGTTTGGGCCGGGCTGATTGGTGAATGACACACCAGGGTTTGGCTGGGTTCCTGAGATGAGGGACACACCGTCCTGATTCCTAAAGAAAAATAAGGAGAGGAACAAAAATGGGAAGAAATTAAATCCAGAGTAAAACGTTAAAGACTTTTTTGGTCATCTGGTAACTGTAAAGTAATACGTCCAGGTGACAGTTCACAATGTTTCTCTGCTCATCAGGGAGGATTTTTTAAGTCATCATTACTTCACAGTTGAGGAAAGGCCTGAAAAGAGGGGGTAAGCATCTCCAAAAACAGTACCAGTCAGGCATTTCCTTTTTACCCCTCAGCCGGTTATGGCTGGAGGGGTATTGTCGTTGGCTTGGTGGCCAGGCAGGCGGCATGACAATAAGATTGTCCGGCCCATTGCTTGGCTCATGCACATGCCAGCTTTCTGAACTTTTGCATAGGCACTCCCTATGACCTAAAGCTGTGCGTGGGGTACTTAATTTGCATATGTGACCTTTGACCTTGGCACAGTGATCTTGACCATATAAAGTTTGTCCGGGTCACTGCTCGGCTCATATGCATGACAGCTTTCTGAACTTCTGCATAGCCACTCCCTATGACTAAAACCTGTGCTTGGGGTGGCTAATAAAATGTTGATTGTCCGAAAATGTACGTATGGGGGATGGCTTTTGTCCTCCGTGTGCTTGAGGTGTCCTGGCTGAGAGGTTACGGCATTCTATAGAACGGCTATTTTTTAGTATATGGTAAAAGGCACATAATACCAATGTTTGCCCAACTTTAGTGAACTATATAAATGAAACCAAAACTATGCCAAATATTTCTATTGGTAATCTATACAAACCTGAAGAATGAACAAATTAAAACAGCTAGTTTGATATAATTATTGTTTAAACAATGTATTTTGGGTCAATTCTGCAGTCAGAGAAGGCCACAGATTTCCATAGTAAATGAGGCTCTGGTTTAAAAAAGATCTGCAGTGGGAGGAGGCAGCAGTGTGTCTTCTTTAAGGAGATGTGCCCGATATAGGCAGCACAAACTACTAATACAAAGATCAGGCTGTGCTGCTTTTTAAGATTAAGCAAACAAACTACATAATCATGTAACTTGAACACACATTCGCCCTTGTCATCACTAGCACTAGATGACATTTTTCTACTTGGGTAAAAAGGCTCTAGAGGACCCTCCTGGGGCAGTTCATGTGATATAATGACTGAAAAAAAATATATGTGTGTGTGTGTATATATATATTATGCATATGCACAAGCACAAACACACCTCTGCCTTTTTCTATGGTTTGGTCTGTGTTCATCACACCGATGATGCTCATCTCATCCTCAAGGCTGTTCTCATTATTAGGTTGCTAGGCAACTCGTTCTTTCATGAGCTCAGCACGCACACATATCTCTGTAGCTAAATGAATGTGTGTTACTGGGGTGGGTGTTGGTGGCTATGGCTGAGATGGGGTGACATACCTCAATCCAAAATGAGTTCTACAACCTGGGGGGGAGTCTAGTGCTTCCCCTGGCTTTGGTGCTTTGTCTTTGTTGACATGTTGCAGAACAGAGTTTATTTCAATCAGGCCTTGGGGTTTTGGCTCTGGTCCATGGGGGTTTTTCACATCCAGAGGTTCCCCCCAAAGCTTTGAGGTTCTTTGTGTTGGGGTTTTTAGAGGCTCTGGTGGGGCAGTTCCCATGGGTGGTGGGGGGATTGAGGAGGGCACCCTGAAAGAACTTATGGTCTCCTCATTTAAGGCGTCCTTGTAAAGTGCGTTGCTCTTGTTGACGGCATACTTGGCTTTGGGCTTGGGCAGGATCTGTGCCCTGTCCACCAGAAAGGCCTGACCGTCTGCATAGACCATGCAAGTGTCCAGGGTCTCTCCTCCTTCGGACGATAAGGTGGAGATGCTGGATACAGTGGAGACTGTACTCGTGGTCTCTAGTTGGGGGTCTCCACTGCTCCGGCTGTCCACTTCAATGCCTGAGTCAGTAATGGGCTCATAGGGTTCCAGAGGTCCTGTGGGAAAGCTGGGAGGTGTGCAGTTAGTGAGAACTGTTGGTCTTTTGATCTCTTGATCTCTCGAGTTGCTTGTGGTTAAATGGGGATAATATGGAGCAAGTGATGGTCCACTCATGCCATTGGATTTCTGTTTCAGTAGCTCACTGAGTGCCCCTGCTTGGTCTTCCGGGATGTCAAAACTGTTAGCAAACTCTAATGGTGGGGGCAGGGGTTCAGCAAATACAAACTCCTCATCAATGTCAACAGAGGCCAGAGGTGGTGGAGGGATACCAAAGGGGAGTTTGACAGGCTCATCTACAGAGCTGATGGAGATCATGGTTTTTGGTGGCACAGCAGAGAGAGGCTTTGGTGGTGCAGGCTTTGCAGGAGCTGGCTGGTTGGGATCACGAAGCTCACCAGGTGTGCTGTCAGGACAAACATCTTCATCTCTCTCTCCTTCCGACAGGCTGTTCTCCTCCGTTTTGGCCCCATCTGTAGTATGAACCATTAGCAGCCCTGCTGACTTCTGTTGGGAAGTGTCCACGATATCAATCATCATGTTCTTTTTCTCCTCTGGCCTTTTCTCAACCTTGCCCAGGTCCAGCTGGAACTTGGACTCTGTCTCATATTTGGACTCTGTCATTTGTCTTCGTAGGCCTCCCCGTGGCCTGCCCATGGTTGCAGTGCTGGAGAAACTGACTTCGACATTAGGCCGTAGTTTTGTGTCAATGAAAAGTGGCTTGTTGAGGTCCAGTTTGGATGAGTCACTCTTAAGTGGCAAAGGCTGTGACTGTTCTCTCATGGCCCGGTCTCGGGCAGCTAATGCTAAGGCTAATGGAGAATTGGGGTCTAGTGGTTTTCCAGTGACAGGGTGAACATAGTTGCCACTCCCTGAGCTGTAGGTCTTGTGAGCTGGTAGGCTGATGGGGCTGTGACCTGTTCTAGTGTTCAGTAATTCCCGGACCATGGTGGGTTCTGGGCTGTTGAAGTCTGTGATATTGCCCCCTCCTCGAGGAATGCTGAGCAGGGATGAAGGGGGAGCCATGAGTCGGCGCAAACGCTCATCACTGCTAAACATGCCCTCATCAATGGACTTTGAGTGTCGCAGGCGAGGGGTAGGAGTGGGAACCATATCCTCATCACCAGCATCTGTGGATCTGAAAGACGGGGAATTCCTGTGAACCTCCAACCGTTTTTCTCTGGCTGTACTGGAAACCATGGCAGTTGCAAAAGGGCTTCCTGTACTGAGGCTGTCCTCTGGGCGGAGTTGGCCTGGGTGGTCAGGTGTTGTTGTCTCAATCTCCATACTGCTGCCCTGGCTGCTCTTTCCACTGCTGCTGGTGGAGGGCTCTTTGATGATGATGGTGGGTATTGGGATGGAGCAGGTTTTCTCTGGGCTGTCCTCTACATTGGACTGTTTCACAAGCATGCCCTTTCTCCGTGCAGGCTTGTTTGGAACAAAAAGCGCAGCATTAGCCATTTTTCCAACGTCCGAATATGGGTTCTCAGGAATCTGGGCTCGGCGCATATGAAGGCTCTGCTGAGCAGTCGGACTGTTACTGTAGTCCTCTGCATCGTACTGTTCAGAGTTCTCTCTGTAATATATGCCTTGTTCTCTCCAACCTGGACCAAGATTTGAGTCTCCTCTGTCTGAAGGAGTGCTGTTCACAGTAGGACTTTGAGCAGTGAAGCCTGGACGGATTGTGCCATACCCATGTCCAGCAGGTGTAGGGGCATTGTTGTGTGGAGGAGATGGAGGGGAAATAGCTGGTGGTGGGGGAATGTCTTCTGATGTGTCAGGCATTGATAAGCTTCTTGTAAATTTTAACATGGGAGGAGTGAGGAACTGCTTTTCTTCTTCAGTTACCCCTATGGTTGGATAATAAGAGGCAATTACTGTGAGAGCACCCACATCAAATCAGGAGGAAGAGATCAATTAATTTTTCATAAATTCTTTATTTTTAATTACATTTAAACAAAAATGGGCCTTATTAAATATAATAAAGCAAACAGCTTTTAAATTAATAGGGTTTTGTTTTATAATGTAGAATATAGGAGCCCCTTCTGACCAGATCAAACAATAAGTTATTGTGATGCTAATGTTGGAAAACGTCATAATTTTTATTGAATACTTGCCTATCGATGTCTGTCGGCGGATGGTTCCTTTTGGTAAACCCAAGAAAGGGACTTTAGGAGTTGCTGTTACTGGTGGGGAATCCACTGGTATGTCTTGGCTATTGCACAGTGACTGCATAACCACAGAAAAAGTGTGTAAAGATAGAGGTTTAAAAAAACTGACAGCCTGAAGTTATTTATTCCATTTATACCACAGGCAAAGAAATTCTATACAAAGACATGCTAGACAATTTCAAACTTGGTGGAAACAGTTTGGGAATATTTACTTACTTTTTTCATATAGTGTATTCATAAAGATTTTTGTTTTTTATTATTATTACAGTTTATTATAATAACTACTAATATCCTCTAAAATACTACTCAATACAATAATACTTATTATTTTAGCCATACACTACAAGACTTTGAAAAGATCTTATCTAGCAAAACTGTCATGATTTTATTCTGACACTTTGTCTGTGACAGTAAAAAAAATGTTGACACAAGGCCAATTTTTGTGATAATTTTGTATGAAACAGCATAAAATATATATATATTATCGGGTTAAAGGCCATGCTTACATTCATTTCGGAGGCTACCGCGAAGCACCTGCTTGTGGGGCGTGGTTTCACTGCTGCCACCCTCACGTCCACGTTTGCATTGTCCCACACCGGTTTCTGGGGAGGCACAACCTCCTCCACTTTATCTGCAAATCAGCACAGTTTCTATTTAAGGGATCAGGAAGTGACAGGACACTAGGTCTAATAAAATCAAGCCATTATCCTCTCAAAGGATGTACAAAATAAAAAGAACCCAAACCAAGCAAAGGGAGAGGAGACAGAAATAAGTACATTGACATTGGTCAAGGTCAAAGCCGTGCAAGCTCTTCCCGATTCCGAGGGAATGTGTGTCTCAGCGGCCACTGCACAACATGCTAGCGGTAGCGTTTGCTTTCATACAGCTCCCATGCATGGGAAATGATTACTTAGGGTGACGTGAAAAACAATCCTCTTCTTCTGAGCCACAATATCTGAAAGCTGATCATCTATACAGGGGCGGAGGAGAGGGAAGTTCAGTGTCTGATTTGCTGCCATCACATTTCTCTCTCTCTCTTTCTCTCTCACACACACACTCACACATACGCACACACACACACACACACACACACACACACACACACACACACACACTCTCTCTCTCTCTCTTTCTCTTTGCTAGTTCACATCGTCAGTCTATAAATATGCAAGGTTTAAACTCCTTTAGAGTTCCAAAGCAGATGACTGCTTTTGGCAGAAAAATTACATAAAAAAAAATCACACCTTGCATATTATATTATATAATAATGTAGGGTCTTTATACATGTGTTATATAGAATGATATTGTATTCCTGTTCAACATATCTAGGTTCCTAATACTGACACTCACCCTGGATATCTTAATCAGCACCTCTGAACCTACACAATCCTGATGCCTGGTAATTCTTATCTATCTGTTTTGCCGAAGAAAGGCTAACAGGAGAAATAAGATCATTTCATCTGCTCATTGACGTTAAAACGAGTGCCAGCAGCTTTGCACTGAAAATATGGCATTACATTTTGCAGGTGGATTGTTGCTATATTAGACGTCTGCAGCAAGATTTCCATGACAACACCTCATTGCAGAAAGATTCAAAGCTAGAGAGGGTTCTCTTACAATGATGGGTAGCTAGAACGCTAGCGCATCCTCATCCTTACCAAAAATCAGCATTAACAGTGAGGCTGGAATACTTCCAATGAGGCATATCCATTACCAGTAGAATCTTTTTTTTCCATTTGCATTTTCAGAAGGACAACATTCATGTAGTTATCTAATCAACCAATTATGTGACAGCAGCTCAGTGCAAAAAAAAAAAAAAAAAGCAAATAAAGGTAACTGCTGTGAATCCCGCCTGGATGGTAAAGCCAATATTTGGTTGGGCTCCCAGAATTCACAGCCCACCCAGAATTCCATGGTCGGCTCGATTTATGTGGTAGCGCATGCGCGGCACGATTATAGGAAGGTTGAGCTGTTGAGAGAGCCACTTTGGTTGGGCTCCCTCCCAGAATTCCATGGGCGACTCTATTTATGCGGTAGCACATGCGCAGCACGATTATAGGAAGGTAAGGAGAGCCACTTTGGTTAGGCTCGGTAGCTTCCATGCAGGAATAAACAGGCCTGGAGAGATGAAAACAAAACACGTACAAGCGGACTATATAGACTTGGATTAACTGCCCCTCACAGCACTCCACTTCTCTATGAGAACTACTAGTTTATGTACATGTCAAGCATCAGAATTTAGAAAAAGTGTGATTTCTGTGACTTTAACTGTTGCTGTTGTCAGATGGGCTGGTTAGTTATTTTCTGGTTATTTTCTAACCCTATCCCTATTAGAGAGATCACAAAACAATGGTCAGAGTTCTTTGAGTAGCTAGGAACTATATAGAATAATCAATCAGCACACACAAAACCTCATCAACTTTGTGGTGGATGAGCTACAGCAGCAGAAAACCGCATTGGTTTCATCCTGTCAGCCAAGAACAGAAATCTAGGGCTATCATGGGTACAGGTTCCCTAAACTGAACAATTAAAGATTAGAAACAAAAATCACATGGTCTTTTTCTAGTCCTCAGGTGTCCAGTTTGGGGGAGTCTATACTCATGACATCCTAAAATTCCTGTTCTTGAACCTGATGTGGTCTTCTTCTGTTGTAACTCATCCACCTCGAGATTTGATTTGTTCTGTTGATGCTTTTCTGCTCACTGCAGTTGCAAAGAGTGCTTATTTGAGTTATAGATTTCCTGTCAACTCAAACCAGACTACTCATTTTCCTCTGATTCCATCAGCGAGGCGTTTCAGCCTGCAAACCATCCAGTCACAGGAGGGTCCACCCCCACCCCCACCCCCTGATGCCATTTTGTGCTAACTTAAGTGACTGATGTGTATGTGAAGAGCTCAACATATCAGTAGTTTCTTGTAATACTCAAACCAGCTCATCTGACACCAACAACTATGCTGTGCTTAAAGTCCTTTGATCTCATTTTGATGTTTGAAGTAAATATTATCTGAAGCTCTTGACATGTATCTGCACGAGATTTTGAAATGTGCTGCTGCCATGTGATTGGTTGATTGGATAGATACTTAAATGATCTGGCATACTAAATAAGGTGTTCTTAATAAAGTGGACAGTGAGTGTATGTAGTATATAGACTAAACTGTATATACTATATGTATATAGTAGCCCCATTTCATTTTTTTCATTTCACATATATGTATATAGTAGCCCCATTTCACAGAAAAACTACATAATTAAAAATATTACTTAAATTACTGAAAATGAACAGATCAAACAAATACATTATATACAGGC
>JBCNYH010000024.1:32899677-32909929 GCA_039654325.1 Tandanus tandanus
CACACACTCTCACACACACACACACACACACACACACACACACACACACACACACACACACACACACACACACACACGTACACAGAGAGAGAGAGAGGATATGAGCATGCCGGATGCTTACAACACAAGAAACAAACTTACCTTTATCCACTTTACAGACAAAAAAAAAAAAAAAAAGATAAAATGAGAAGCATTAGCACACAAAGTTTGAGTTCTGAAAAAAAATCTTATCTATTAGCTAACAACACTAAAAATATGTTACTTGTGTCACTTGTAGTTTATTGTGTGTGGGTGCCAAAATGATATAAAGTACAGTAAGGTCAGAGATTTGCTTGCTTTGTGTTCATGTAGACAACTGGCTGCATTGAGCACGTAGTTTTCTATGTACGACCCGTGCTACTGGAGGATTCCACCAGAGGGCAGACTTGCTTACACAACTTTTCTTCAAAACTTTCTGCAATTTTTTTTTTCTGCTGATCATAGACATGTTGACACTAGCTGGTGTAAAAATAAACCTGGGAGTACAGGGTATGTTTGGGAGCATTTTTAATTATTTATAATAATTTATCTTGTTTTTAATCTCTGGTGTATGTAACAGGTGGAGCCTATTGAGTTATTCATGAACAGGGACACAATAAAGGTCTCTGTCGGAAAACCTCATATTCCTTTTTTATGTTAACATCTTGAAACTCAGGTCATCTAAGTTACCAATTCACTCTAAACTTAAAGGTGAGCAGAAGCTAGCTATAAACTCAAAATCCAAACAGTTCCAGGTCTTCAGTACATCATAGACATAGGAATCAGAGTAAATATTCAGCCAGGGCATCAATATCATCAAGTTCAGCAAGTTTTCTGTGCATTCCTTTAGCAGTTGTTGAACTATTTTTGGTGTGTTAGTGTATGGTGCTTACCCAAATCTTCCAGTTCTGAGGTCATGGATTTGGAGCGTGTGGAAAGTGCAGTGGATGGAGCTCTCCTTGGAGGGGCAGGAGCTTGGGCAGAAAATGAAAAGATGTGCGTAATTAGCCATGCTAGCATTCGGCATTTCATACTGCGATTTATGACACTGAATACTGCACACTAAAATGAGTTTAAGGTACAAGCCAATAGATTTTTAACAACTATATTACTATACACACACATACATACATATCATCACATCATCACATGGTGCATCACAGCTTTGTATGGGTGTGTGTAGCTGTAGACCAGTCAGAGCCACAAAGTTCAACCTTGACTACTTCAGGAAGTGCTTAAAACAGCATATGAGCATCAGAATGGCACCATGGAACAATGAAAAATGGTGGGTTTTACCTGGCATTGCATACTTGGGAAAACATGGCACCACGATGTACAATACACAAAAAGAGATCAAGCCAGCGGAGGTCATGTGATGCTCTAAGCAATGTTCTACTGGGAGTTTTTGGGTCCTGGAATTCATGTTGATGATATGGACACATACCCCCTACATAAACACTGTTGCAGACCAAGTATACCCCTTCATGGCAGCAGTAAGCCCTAATGGACGCTGCCTCTTGCAAACACTGCAAAAGTGTGCAGAAATATTTTGAGGAACATCACAAAGAGTTTCAGGTGTTGACTTAATCTCCATATTCCCCAGAACTCAATCTGATTGAGCATCTATGGGATGTGCTGCCCATCCTCATCATCATCTTCATCCGCTTGTTCCGGGGTCGGGTCGTGGGGGCACCAGCCTAAGCAGTGAGGTCCAGACGCCCCTCTCCCCAGCCACTTCCTCCAGCTCTTCCGGAGGGACGCCAAGGTGTTTCCAGACCAGCCGAGAGACGTAGCCCCTCTAGCGTGTTCTGGGTCGACCTCGGGGTCTCGTCCCGGTCGAGCATGCCCGAAACACCACACCAGGGAGGCGTTCGGGAGGCATTCTAATCAGATGCCCGAGCCACCTCAACTGGCTCCTCTCAACACGGAAGGAAGCTCAATTCAGCCGCCTGTATCCGCAATCTTGTTCTTTCGGTCATTACCCAAAGCTTGTGACCATAGGTGAGGGTAGGAACGTAAATCGACTGGTAAATCGAGAGCTTAGCCTCAGCTCCCTCTTCACCACGACGGGCCGGTACAAGCTCTGCTTTACAGCAGAGGCTGCACCGCTCCATCCTTCCCTCACTCGTGAACAAGACCCACGTGATACTCCTCCACTTGGGGCTCCACTTGGGGATGTGCTGCACAAACAAATCCAATATATGGATTCCCCACCTAACAACTTGCATGACCTAAAGGATCATATTACATCACACCTTTAGAGGTCATGTTGAGTTCATACCTCCATGACCTATTGCTGTATTGGTGGCACAATGAGGATCAACACAATATTACTCAGGGGTTTTATAGTTATGACTGATCGGTGTAAATCTAAGAGGAGCTAAATGAAATGACCCACGTAATGAATGTACCTTTTTTTCGAGCTGTATCATCAGGGTCAGGATTTCTGCTGACAGTCACGACTTTAATGATGAGATGATTTCCCCCGTGGCGGATCATATTAACCACCTGTTTGTGGCCCACCTTCACCACGTTGTCCTTGTTCACCTGTGAAAGAAAACGCAAAGGAGAACCAAGCATCTAAATCTGTTCGACATCAGACCACTGGGCAGAATTTTCTAAATATGTGAACAACAGAATTAGATATTAAACACATTTCTAGCCACATTTTTTAATATTTTATGCTGTTGTGGTGAAGACCAGCTGGTAGTCAAACGCTGCATGAAAGGATTATACAATTATTTTGTTCATAACTCTATTATATGAGTAATTTTCAGCACAGCATTTTCTTTTCTTTTTTCCCCTAAGTGTACAGCCACTGAGATAATGAGATAATAGCCCCAGCTGGACTTCCCTACTAAAATACAGTCTAACAATAGTAACATTAA
The DNA here is from genome assembly GCA_039654325.1 of Tandanus tandanus. Lineage (NCBI taxonomy): Eukaryota > Metazoa > Chordata > Actinopteri > Siluriformes > Plotosidae > Tandanus > Tandanus tandanus. The sequence goes on from JBCNYH010000024.1 coordinate 32,902,584, forward strand.
AAAAAGCAATCTAATGGCAGGCAAAACAGCTACATTCACAAATTCCGTTGTTTGGCCCAGATGAAGACTTTCAGCCTTGACCATTTATGTTCTCATTTGACTTGCATCTGTCCTGAGTGTGAACAGAGCTTTAGTCTGAAACAATACATATATTAACATCTTCCAAACCTGTCACATCGTGTGCATATTTCAGACACCACTACAAACCATGTCATACTTGCTAAACCATCCATCTTGCACAAGCTGGCAGCAGTTAACAGCTTGCAAGCTACTCTTGATCAATGCAAAGCTGCAAAAAAAAGCTAGCCCCAAATTCATCTTGACGGAAAGGGGGTTAACCTTCTAAAAACTACTTTGCTTTAGCATAAGTTAGAGAGACAGCATCATTACATCATGTAATTACGTCTGTATACATCTCTCATTTTCCAAGCCCCACTAGTACTGCTAGCTACTCTAATGCCAAGCATAAAAACAACAATGGTGAACTGCATTATCTCTTTTCGTTCTTCTTTGGATTAAGCAGACTGGATGCTATGCTAGCTCAGTTTCAATTTTCATGGCAATCACAAAGTTTTAGTTGACCTTTGTTGATCATGACAATCCCATCTCCAGCCCCTGATGTAAGTAGTTCTTGGTTCTATAATCAGTAAAGTGTTTTTATGGCTCAGAACCAGCTCTTATGTTTTCAAAGCATGAACTGGTTCAAGATTAAGCAATGGCTCTGAATCGAATCTCAAACTGCCTCGATGAACCAACTCCGAATCAGCATTAGCACCAGCTCAGAACACCCAATTCTGTGTGCACGCATATGTATTTGTTAAACATATAATGCTCTGAGACACTCTTTACACTGCACTGAAATCCAATATACACTTGATATAAAGGAGAGCCTAAGTCTGAACAGTAAAACCAGCAGTGTGTTGGATTTTTTTTAATTTATGCCCAGGATGTTGAAAAATGACTGGTTGAGGAAACACGTCTTTACTGACCTTTCATGTGTTACGGGTACTCAGACACATGCATGCTCTGTCTAACTTGAAGACGAAGTTGAACTTCTAATTTTCTAATTCGATCCCAGCATTAGACCTATCGGAAAGTTCCTGTCTATGTAAATGTAATAACTATCGTAATATTACTTTACTGCAATTTCCGTAAGCTCTCAAATGTCTAGTAATAATCACATGAACAATATACAGCTCACACGAAAGGTAATAACTTACTAGGACCAAGCGAGCACTCGGGGACTGTGGACAGACAAACACAGTTTCCTGCGGAACAAAAATCAATGCATCACAGTACCTTCCGCGTAGCTCACACAAAAGGTAATAATTCCGTGTATTCGGTCATATTATTGCACATTCAAATGATGCGGCATTTTAAAAGGATTTCATGAGAATGTGCCTCAGAATTCAGCTTTCAGACTTATGAAGTGACGTGAACACAGACAAAGTGAATCGAAATTGATTATTTGACTCCATTAACATAAATAAATGAAATATACTTCGCATTGTCATTCATTTGAGCTGGGTGTATTGGAAATTGTGCCAGGTTTAAAGTTTAGGTTTATTTACAGTTATATTGTAGTGTAAGTCTATGGGTGAGGTGTCATTAACACCCACTCAAATCAAAAGCTAAATAACTGACTAACTAAATAAAAATACTGTCATTTCTTTGTGCTGGTTTGTTCTGTACAAAAATTTGTGTTTGTTTGAGTGTTGACATATTACATGTTCTACTTACTCTCTCATTCCCTTGATGAGCCACTTAATCCCATTAGCGTCGCAGGGAGGCTGGAGGCCTTCTTGCTGTAAAGCGGACATGCTAACCACTACGCCGCTGTGCCACCCATTACATGTTCTATTTACTTTTATATTCCTCTCAACCATTAACCTTCATTAATATATATAAAGAAAAACACACATGACACACTGTGCAGTTGTACAAAAATAATATAAAGTGAATTATTTTTATGTATCAGCACAGCCTGCAGTGTCATTCTGCAACACTCGTAGAATGATTTTCTAATGATTACAATCTTTAATTAACTACAAACAACTCATTGTATCTTCGAGTGATTTATGGTTCAGATTTTAATGTTATGAAACATCCAGGAAACAATGTACAGCAAGTTCCTCTTAAATTTTCAAGTTCCTGAAAATCCTGTGGAAGCTGTTATTTTTTTCAGCATATGTGACAGTGTGTGTAACGCCAGCTAAAGATGCAGTTAAAGAATCCGTTTTAGACTTTTAGCGATCACCACAGCAGGTGAAACTCTCAGCGCATGAATATTTAAGCTATTGCTGGGGTACTGGGTGGATTGTGGTCAATCAACGGATTCCTGTAATGAATTAGGAACATGCTACAAGTGACCATTTATTGATAACCACAATAATTTAAAGAACGGAGATGGTGCCTCAACATTCTGACCACAAGTAAATTAAGATGCCTGCTCCGAGTGTTATGTTTGCTGTGGTGATCACTGAAAGACTAAATGGGATCGTAGTCTAAAACAGATTCTGTCTGCGTATTTAACTTGTTTATCACATGCTGATGCAAGTAAACATTTCACCACTTTCATAAAGTGTCAATATCAAACATATATGAATTTTTCTCATGTGATGTGACTTAAATGCTAAAAAAAACCCAACAAAAAACCCCCCAGCCAAACAAACAAAAAAAGTGTCTATTTTAATTTCACAAAATACTGCTTTATCAGAATATGGTTGAAATATCGAAAATTTTCTATTAGACACTTGCAAAACACATCACTTATTGCTATTTAAAATGATTTGTCCCTATAGCAAGATCATTTCATTAGTATAAATAATTTTCTCTTCAAATTCAGTGTGTTTAAATTTACAATCCCCTTTGCAGTAAAACAGTACCTCATGTAAACGTAAATTTTTTTTAGATGTTTGAAATTTTTTTCTAATGTTCATGAAATTCACATTTCCAACTTTTTTTAGTTCTAAATTTCAAATTGTGTGTTAAGTAGATTAATGAAATCTCTCTCTCACTCTCTCTCTCTCTCTCGATATATATATAAAGCTACCAAAGCTACCCCATCCTCAAAATTTTCCCATATTGGGAAACTTGACCATGCACTGTGATCATTATAGTACTCTTTAAATGACTTACATTCAAGACTCCATCAATAAATGTTAAACAAATGACCCTAAACATGTCACTGTACCAATGAGTAGCCTCCAAAGATCCAAACCATAATTTTGTGTGTCTTGTAATTCCTCCAGACCGCTTGTATTTCTTACCCTCTTGTAATTATTGAACTTAATCAACATCCTCAAACAGGAAGAACTTTGGCAAAGGAGTAATACCAAACTGCCTTCATATGACGATCTAACAAGAGCATACACACAATGTAGTTGGAAGAAAATATAATGTCCTCATATGAAGACAGTGGAGTGTCAAGATTTATACAATTTGTAAGGGTTAATGTACAATAAACTGGACCCTGACAGAGCAATCAAAACCCCAAAGTGGCTTGCTGTAGATTATCCTACTTATTACTTATTACACGGCTACATACAAAAAATGTATAAAAAAATATTTTAGCAATTCAAAAATGAGTTTATTAATTCCACTAATGCAGAACTCCATAGCAATGGCCTGATATAAAGAAGTAACAGACTGCTGAATTCCATAACAGACCAACCAGAACCAAGCATTTACATTAAAATGTTAAACAATACAACCATCTGGGGAAAAGGTACGAAGTGAAATGCAGACATTCAAGAAATGACCCTGTTGTGTAAATTATGCCATACAGATTAAAGCCAAAGGATCTACACTGACAGTGGAAATCTTTACTTAACATCATTACTGTTCTGCATTAATGTCTATCATCCTGGACTTTGACCTTTCTCAGCTTGTACTGATTTGGAAAAGCACACGACAGTGGCAAGCTGTTCTCAACACAGTGCTATGCCCTTTCACAAATTCCTCCTCTCTCATTCACAAGTTGTTTCTTTCAGCATTACTGTGGATTCCATACTGCAACTAATCACTGCACAGTTAGAAAAGATCACTCTAACTGCCGTGTGGCCTGATTCATGGTTGTGTATGTCTAACATCCTGTTTTATTGACATGCTCGAGAGAAAAAAAGGTCCAATTCCCACTTGCTCTAATTATTCTCTGAGCGCTGCCGAATACTCCACAGAGAGCCATCAGAGACCAAGCTGCTGAGTGACTCTGAAAGGCCAGATCAATCTTGTTGGCTTAAACTTTAAGTGGAGGCATTAAATCTCCCGACGTGTTATTACTCCTCAATTTGTCCTGCATAACGAGAAGAAAAATCCCTGCCAGTGGTCCTAAATACAGATAGACACTCTCCTACTCTAATATAATAAAACAGAAACCTGGTATGAACATAGTTAATCACAATAATGCAACCAAGATACTTAGTGTAAACAATGCATTGATCTCAATATTTACTATTTAACCAGAGATGGATTAGCTACCAGAACTACTGAGCATGTCAAGTTACGTCATGCCGTGTGGGATATTGAAACCATCTTGTGTGAAACGCGCTCTGTTACCTGCTTACCTTTTGTTTTGTTTAGCTAAAATGTTGGTTGTATCAGTTAGATTTGATGGAGAAGGGAAAAGAGAAAGAAAGGGGAGCCTAAAGGGAGAAACTGGATCAATTTACATGGGCTTATATCAAACGTGTTAGTCTGCGGTGTTATTTCCACACAGCTTGTCCATGTCTGTGCTTTGTCTTTCTGTCCTTCTCTGAGAATACTACAACCCAAACTCAACAGCGATCATTTCAGAGTCATACTTCCAACACTTAAATCACTTTTGTTGGGTACCAGCAGTGTGCTCAGGTAGTCCGTGCGAGGCAAGGAATTATATCTCGTGGAATTATATAGACGTGATTGTTCCTGATTTATTTTTTTTTTAGATTCAGTAAAATGCTGCCGGTCAGGGTCATGGCAAAACTACAGATTCAACTGGAGTATGCTGGGATGATGAGAAACAGGAATACGGTCCATTAAATATGGGAACTTTACATCTTATATAACATCTTGTATCAAGTGTTGTATCAAGAATTCTCCTGAGCAGCACAGCATGAAATTACCACAGTGCTGTGAAAAAAAATGAGCAAACGTTTTCAAAAGGAGGATTTAAAATAAAGGGATGATTTAATCTACACAAAAGGTTAAATGTGAAATGAGACAGAGTAACCTAGGAAACATGCCAGCATTCTGAACATGATGCACGAAAAAGGGAGTTACACCTTGCCCCATTCTGTGTGTGTGTGTGTGTGTGTGTGAGTGAGTGAGAGAGAGAGAGAGAGAGAGAGAGAGAGAGAGAGAGAGAGAGAGAGAGAGAGAGAGAGAGAGAGAGAGAGAGAGAGAATCATATATGCCATGTGTGAATGCAAGAAAGACTGGGAGGAGTCCAAACACAATAGCACACAACAGAATTTAACATCAAAGTACACAAGTACGAGTGATCCCTCAAAACTACTCCGCATTTTCCTCTCCAAAATACAGGAGATCATCAGAATATTAATCTGAAAGGATATGAAAAGGTGCCTTCAGTATTAAAGGGGCAAGTTCAGCCTTCGAGGCACTTCTCTGCATTAAGTAACGAGACAGCATATTCGATGCCATCGTTGTGTTGCATTTAACAAACAATCCGCAGCAATGTGGTGGTGTCCAAGGCCATGGATGATATATATGATGAATTATATATGATTATGTATCATTAAAACGTTTAAGATTTTTAATAAAAATAGTTATATTTTCTATTTTAAATCCTCCCTCACTTTCTGTCACACAGGCATTTGGACCTCTGGACCTGGTCATTACATCGAGTCATTTTAAATATTTAATGACAAGCCCAGGGTGATTGTAATGTATTCTGTCGTTTCTGTTCTTGGTCTTGTTTGAGTTGAACATCATGACTTAATTTTATTCTTAATTTAAAAATGGAAATGGATTAAAAAACCCTTCATTCCTGTCAGCCTCTGACGTCACCGGTGATGATTAGTTGTCTCGAAACCAGCCTTGACCTGAAATATCTCCCAGCATCCTCAGCTCACATAGATCACTTCATCTGGCATAATCTCATTATGCTTGACTGCCAATCCCATCAGAGGCACTTCATCTGGATCATTTCATTACGTTAGACTGCAGATGTGGTCAGTAAACTGTGCCACTCACAAATAGCACCCTAAACAAGCAGAAAAATTCTCGTTATCTGAAGTAGGATGAGATGAAATGATGCGAATGCATGAACAGCCTTTTTAAAAATGGTGTGGCAAATGCAAACACATAAACATGCTGCAAAATTCCCATGAACCCCAGACTACACTGTGAACACACAGACACACATAATGCTGACTGATAGGAGTGTGTGATGCTCGTCCTGTGCTCCATTACGATCTGATGAAATTAGCGCCGGTTATCCCCTTGACACACAATCCACACACAGGAATAAAGCGGAAAATGATAAGCCATCCTTTTAGCTAATCAGATCAGCTGTGTACCCGGTTGCTCTGTTCACAGTCTCTCTCTCTCTCTCACACACACATACACACACACCACAGCCGCGCATACAGTACTGTTTATAAGTACATGAACAGAAATAGTTTGGTAAGTTATATTGACCAATGAACCATATTCATGTCATACTTGGACCCCGCACCAATACTGTATAAAAAAATACTGTGCGCGACTTTATGATAGTTTGCCCCCTCATTCCTTTTGCTGGATCCCCTCAGAGTTCAGGTGCAGATTTTTCCCCAGATGGCACTGAAGGATGTAGACAGAGATGTCTTCACTGCAAATAATTCTCTCTTTTTTATTATTATTACTACACTGTACGACTGACATACAATACAATAGAAGCTATGGAAGAAAAACTACCGACATTCAACCACTCATACTTGAGATGTTGCTACAAAAAAAAAAAAATAATAAATATATATATATATATATATATAAACACACCTTCTGATTGAAAACAAATAGGTATGTGACCAACTTTACATACTTCACGGGAATGGCGCAATCTAATTGGTTGGCTATTAGGGGATTAAAAAACACTATTCTGAGTGGATAATGCTTATATTAAAACTACAGACACTCAATGCCATGTTTTAAAATGAAAAAGTCAAATATAAAAATCCCATGTCTGGGCGGCAATGTGGCGCAACGGTTAGCTCGTCCGCCTCACAGCAAGAAGATCACTTCCCGGTCTTGGGCATTTCTGTGTGGAGTTTGCATGTTCTTCCCATGCTCTTTTCCTCCCTCAGACACTGATGTTTCTGCCCGGATCTCTGCATGTCTTGCAAGTATCTCCTCATGGATGGCAC
>JBCNYH010000024.1:32912854-32926216 GCA_039654325.1 Tandanus tandanus
CTTCGATGACATTTTAATTTTTAAATGAATGTAAGTGCTTTGAACTTTGAAGCATGTAAGTAAAATACGATGTTTTTCGTTTAAATGTATACGTTATTTTCAATATCATACTCTTTGATAGAGAATAGATAGTTTCTGTGTGGCGTCGTGACTTCATTATTTGTGATTTTGAAGATATTCTCAGAAAAAAATGTTTTTTTCGCCAAAAACTTGAAATTGGTTAGAATTAGACATATATTACTATTAAAGTTGAATATAAACATGTGGTTTATGGTTCTTTTAAGTTCAATTGTGAGAGTGTAGGTATAACCATTCTCAAGATATTGATTTTCAGCATAATTCTGCTCTCGACGCTATCTGTCGTTTCTTCAAAGTCTCCGTCCATATGGGTTTTTAATCCCATATAACCTATACTATATACCATTCTAATTGTTTTCATGTATATTTTCACTTTTTGTGCACACAAGAGCAATCTGATGACATTATGAAAATACCCCCCCCCCCCCTTTTTTTTTATTTTATTTTATTTTTTAACTAAAGTGAGACATCTGCAGTCTCTGAACAGCTGCTTGTATTATTATTTCAAAAGTAAGGATGATCAAACTGTAACAAAAGTTCATACATCCATCTGAAAACTCGCCAGATGCTCTACCACACCTCAAAATCCGGGAGTGATAATTAGCTGGTGATGGTTTTTCCCCTCTGGTATTTACATTAGCTTTATTGAGCTGCACTACAGACCGAAGGAGAGAGAGCGAACAAAGCAGAGGAGAGAGGACCGCTTGCTGTCTCCACTTAAGCTGGAGGTCTGTGGCTTCTTTCCCCTCCTCCATCAGTTCCAGTCAGAGATGAAGTTACTGCACGGCTCTCCAAAGGAAATCATGCTGCCATCATCATTTCCCCAGAGATACCAACTCTCTCTTTTGCCTTGAGAGGGATAATTATAAAGAGCACCAAGAAACTACTGTTTAAATAACACACACTCTTTCTCTCTCTCTCTCTCTCTCTCTCTCTCTCTCTCTCTCACACACACACACACACACACACACACATATGCTTCTCCAGTCCACTGCTTCTCCAGAGCAGCCGGATAAACAGAAGCTTCAGAGTGGGTCTTATCTGCTTGTGTTTACTGAAAAGGTTAAAACTGATAAACTGTGCAATAAGATACAAACACAGACAAGTTCACAGCGCTTTTCCAGCTAGCTTTAATCCAGCAAACAGCAGCCAAAATGTAACTGATGCTCAAGTGGAAAAAAAAACTCAGTGAGAGAAACACAAAGGTCAACTGTGAAGTTTTAATACTTTGGCTCCTCCCATCAGGTGTTCCTAATAATTCAAATGAATAAACAAAGAATCTTTATGAAGAATGCTAACACAGTGTTGCATGGTGAAGGGAAATTGAATGAAACTGAACATAATACATAAAAGATTCATTTCGAGAGTAATTAGTGACACGCAGGACACTAGCATGTGATTAAAAGCAGAGTCAGTGTATGATGAAGAACCAGGCCAGGGCCAGATTAATTTTTTTTCACTCATCCCAATTTTCCATTTCAAAAAATCACAGTACAGGATTTAATCATACAGAACAAGAAAACATGCAGGTCACACCATCTCAGCGTGAGGTTCACCCACAGACCTCACTTCCCAGAATGCACTCCCCTATTCCACGCCACATATAATAACTATATGCAAAGACGGTGTGTATCCACCATAAACACTTTAGAAGATACTACACAGAAACATAAAAAAGAAAACTAAAACAGAATTTTTATATTTTTTTGATACAATTGATTCAAGCATTATCCCAAGTTTGTGGGGTGGACAATTACCAGTTATTCCACGAGAATTAGCTACACATGCACAATCACCCACATCTGACACGAATGAGTGGAATAACTGTTTTGTTTAATCCACACTCACTGGATTGTGAGAATTAATGCATTTTTATTAAAAAAAAAAAAATAATAATAATAATAAATAAACACACAAAAAATTATTTCCCTCTTTGCTTCTCATGGTTCAGTTAGAGTTTGCTTCGAGCCTTGTGTGGCGTTCCGCCTGCTTGCTGCCCTTCTGCTTCGAAGCACACCGATACGATAGCCCCTCCCCAAGTTACTGGCATCAGGTGACACCAAGAGCCAAAAAGGCAAACAATGTCTTTTTGAAACTCACCGCTTACCGCATATCGGGCGCCACGATATTAGTAAACACACATCTTTTTATTTCTCTTTAAATCGTACGCCCTCTTCTCTTTCTTAACACATATTCACTTTTTACAAATCGGTGTTTCACTGCCAAGTTATCACACATGCATAAGATCATTCCTCCAATCACATGGTCTTGTTATTGATATTTTAAACAGAAACCGAACCAAAACAAGATGTAAAACAATAATAAGAGTATAAGAGATTCTAAACCTGTTAGCTGGAGTGGCTTCACCAGGAACTTTGCTGGATTTAGCCTATTGAATTGTCACCAATGAAATAAGTAATATTAATATTTAGGCACTGCTTAAAAGTGGAGCTCCGAAAATGTTTGCATGTGTAAGATTGCAGAAACCTGCGTAGCATAAGCAAGAATACGCTGCAAAGTACAAGTGCAGTCAGCAACCACGGCGACGGCACGCACACAATTTTTTTCTTTAGTTATTGGGTTGCCTGTGTCGTCACGTGAGCGTGAACACGTCAACAAAATTGAGCTCATGGCTTTACGACATTTGCATTAGTATTGAGCTCCGCTTATTTGAATTTTTCAACACTTGAATTTTTTTATCCTCAATTTATGGAAATAAAAGAAAAAATAGTTCTTGAAAATTTGAGGTTTTGAATACATGAGGGGGAAAAAAAATCAGATTTGCTTCCATACCTATTCCAGCTGCCCTTTTTTTCTTAGATTTGGTCATGCATGCCATTTAAATTCCCTGTATTCTTGTTGGAGTTACTCTGATGGACTGGGCATGCTTTTCATGCCTGGCCTTTTATTTATTTACATTTTTTAAACCTTGTTTATGCCTAGTGTGCTCTCTCTGTTTTGACCAAGTATATTACTGTGATTGTTTTTTAATTATTTGCATCCTTGGACCTTACATTATCCCATTGTTTGAGTCTCAGTCCATGACAATCTCTTGTTATATTGAAGGGGGAAAAGGCTGCTCTTTTGGAGATTTCTTTGGTGGAGTGATAATTAAACAAGTGCACTCTGGTGTTTATGTGCAGCACTAGTGATATAATATGTAAGAGCTAATGTACAGCAAGCTGAATATTTCTGTGGAATATACAGTATCAACATGGGTGATGCAGACTTTGAATACCTTTGGACACAGATTATTCATGTTAATGACCAGCTCGCTGTACATTATCTCATTAATTACATGCCTACCTAATAATTAAATCAATAATTTAAAATAAAATATACATTTTATAAATGATTGTATTGCTTCTGCTGATAACATTGTCCATGGCAACGGTGTGTTATACACATCAATGGTCTGTAATATAGAAATAACAGATGGTAGAAGACTGGAATTGGCCAATCATAAATAATTATTAAATTAGCTGTGTAATAAAAGCTGAGATAAACGTCACTGGATATGGAGCCGATGTAGTATTGCTTAGGGGCAGTCATACTGGTTTTTGCAAAATATGTAACAAAATAATTCACAATTAATGACAGGACACGATGCACACACACTAACAAAATGCCATACAGAAAATAATGCAAATGAATAAAAAGCACAATACACAATAAAACACACTGATACATAGAGGAATAATGCACCAATAAAAAAAAAATTCTCTTTAAACTTGTCGGGTATGTGCAATTATAATATGAGGTATCATCTAGCATCTAGAAGAGCTTTAAGAACATGCCACTTTACTCGACAAAGCTTCTGCTCAAAGCTGCATGGCTCTCAACATTCTCTCTCTCTCACACACACATACACACAGAGTACAGATCCTGGTTGCTAGGTGACCGTTGCTCCATGTTCCAACATCAGCACCCGCGTGGACCTACTCGGTTCGGCCCTCTGCACGTCACTGATAATCTGCCGCATCCATAAACAGCGAGAGTCGACTCTGCCTCTCCCAAAACAAAATGTAAGCGATAACTGAGGACGTGTGCGGGTCTGATGAAACGCAGTGCCATTCTGAGCTAAAAAGAAACCTCACAAGCTCGTTCTCTCGTGCTGCTCCACTCTGCGATGAAGAGAACTTTCCATCACTGCATACTTCATCGTGTTCACTGGCTAATTTTTTTTCCATGTTTCTTTTTAACTAAAATGATTCGATATTTTTAAGCACTCACAGCACAGAAAGCAGTTTAGTTAAATTCCACATGCGGAATAAAAATAGCCAAACCATTTACAGTACAGTACCTCCATACCTAGAATAAGCATGGTTTCGTATTGTGGAGGTGGATTTATCTGAGCCTAACCTAGATTCAAGCCAGGCATGAGGTATATTCAGTGCATAACAGTGCAGCGCATTTCATTACATCATCACATACTGTACGTCATCACTGCAACAGGGACGAACCTGGAGTGACCTTGAATAATGTCAAATCTTATATGAAAAAAAGGGATGTAAAGAAGGGAACTGGAACTGTGGAAACTAAGCCAAGATTTAGGTATATGTACAATATTCAGGCAGTCATGACAGAAAGAACAGGGTGATGCAAGAACAGCATTTCGGTGTCTAGAGCACAAGGTGGCAATTTGCGGTGTAGACCACCAGAAAATAAATAATCAAATGAATAAATAAATAAATAAATATTTTTAAAAACACCAAAGCAACCTAAAGGTTGCATCTGAAACTCCCTCTTTAAACATGACATAAACATCTAAAAAAACTGACAAACTATTTTTTTTTATCAACTTATTTCCTCTGTCATGTCAGTTATATTTTTGGATAGGTTTGGATAGATGTTGTTAGCAGGATTAGGAAAAACATTCTGGCAGATTTTCATGAAATTTCTATCAGAGGTGGGGCAAGGAAGACTCCATTAGGTTTTGGAGATAATCCGGATCAAATTCTGATTTCGGGAATTTTTAAAGGATTCTTTACGATTGTGAGAAATTATTTTCGAAATTAGTTTTGGTTTGCGCTCTCTGTGTGCTCTTTCTGCTTGTTATTATTCTAAGATTATGTGAGATGCTCATGTCGTTGTGTATGAGCTGTTACTATCAAAAGAATAAGGCATCAAAATAAGCATATTAAGTAGAGATGGGTCGGTTCTTGAAATTTCAGTTCGGTTTCGGCTGTGCTTATAAAACTGAAACCTAAAACTGAGTCCCCATAAAAAATCGATATACACGGTATTCCAGTTTAACGTGTTTTCATGCTAACTAATGTTAAATATTGGCTTACAGATGTTTACTTTATGCTATTTCTGCTGACATTTTCTTTACTTCTGTTTGACTTCTGCAGATTCATCAAGACTATAAATCTGATCCAGAGTGAAATCTGACGCTCCACTTGGTTGCTCAATAAAGTTAAATGTGTCGTGTCTGTTTTGCACCGAGACAAATTATACAAACAAAAACAAATAAATAAGTTTATAAACTGTTAGATAAAATAAGTGAGGCGAGTTTCGAACCCAAGCCTGTGAGTTAAAATACTCTGTCATGCACCAGCACATCTTCTAACCACCTGAGGTACCACCGCTGAGGAATCAGTGAATAACATTTCACATTTAATATTCTATGTTTAAGTGAGAGAAAACGTATTCTGAGTACCTATTCCAATGTCTCCAATCTTTAGCCAGTATTCTAAGATTAAATTTTATTCAAAGTTCTGTAGAGTTTGACACTTTTAAAAGGCAAAATTGCAAGTGAAACCAAAAAACCTGGTTGCAGGCTGAAAACCGACCCGAAACCAAAACCAAATTATAATTTCTATTATTAAGTAAGAAATAATGTCATGAAATAATCCCTGACAGGGGGATCAGGATCCTGATGTGCAGTGAAGAGGGCTTGTATCACCATGAAGAGGATTATTTTGTGATAAGATCTGGCCAGTTGTACATTATCCCACCTTTTACAGCTACTAACAAAACATTGATTTTAAATTGTATTGCTTCAGCTAATTACACGCTCTTTAGCAACAGTCTGTTATAACGAAGCACTGCAACGGTGACTCAGTGGTTAGCACTGTCACTCCACAGCCAGAAGGTTCTAGGTTTAAATCTCACAGCCAACAAAGGCCTTTCTGTGTGGTGTTTGCATGTTCTTCCTGTGCTTGTAAGGGTTTCCTTCGGGTACTCTGGTTTCCTCCTGCAGTCCAAAGACATGCACAATAGGTCAACTAGCTACTGTAAATTGCCCATAGGTGTCCTGCACATTTAGTCCTGTAAAAGACCGATGACCTGTTCAGGGTGTAGCTCTCACCCAAAGTCAGCTGGAATTGGCTCCAGCCTCCCCCACAACCCTGAACACCATCTGCTGAACACCATCAATGAACAATCAGACTCAAGTATCCAAATGAGCTGGTAATAAAGTGATAGAGCCAGCACTATTGTTGTTATTTAAAAACAGAACACACCTTCTAGCCAGTCTGATTTGAGCATTCAACTGCGATGTGGTATGAGTGCAATATCTATATTAGACTATCTGAATATTTCATAACATTTTAACTAAGCTAAAAAAAAAAACTGTAGAAACTTGTAGGCAGGATCACTTTCTGTGCAGTAAGTATAAATAACACATTGATTAGCATTTACAGCACCACTCAATAAACTTCACCTATCAACAATGGACATTTGCATGTTACATTGATTAACAAAGAATCCCTGAGGCCTGAGTCTCACGCAGTATTAACAGCCTAATAAAAAATAATAAAGTTTCTCAACCCCAGAGCTGGATTCTGCAGCTCATAAAAATTTTTTTTCATGAAAAATACTACATCTACTCAGTGTTTCAGATGAGAGAAAACATTAGTGTTGGTGTAAATGGGCTTGCAGGGCTGTCTTTTAAAGATAAACACAAGTTTGGACATAAGTACAAGGTTTCATTTGAGCATGTATTAACCATCCATCTAATGTCACAACCATCCATCAGTTATTGTTAGAGCAGCGTGGAAGTCACTGCTGAAGCATAGACATGGATCTTCATTTATTCAAAAAGCACAGCTTCTCCTTCCAGAAAAACAGTGACTGTAATGCAACCAGAGACCGACAGGAAACTTTCTCACTGTTGAGTCTTTTAATCCAGGTGACTTTAGCAGGACAAGCTGAGAAGCAGCGAGCGCAGGCCTCCATCACCTCCGTCAGTCAGAATGTGAGCAAGTACAGCGCTATGGTGACAAAGCTGTGAAACATTCCCAGAGATCAATCGTCAATATCATTGTTTGTACGAATAAAGTGGGTTTGGCAGGTCATCAAATGTAGAGAAATGACCAAGCAGATGAAAAGGCTACAAAATGTAAAACAAAATCCTTGATATACGTAAACGAGCTTACGATATTTTTAAAAGCCAGTGTGTAAACAAGACCCAAAGTTAAAGAGGACAAATCCACAGTATAAATATTCTTACAGTTAGCTTATTCCTTATTTTATTACTGGCTCTCTGCTATTGTTATAAATGCAAAGCGAGCTCTCTTTTTGGTCCTTATTTTTAGGGAGAACTTATTATTTGTTTCTGCATTATTCCATCTTGAAGTTTACACCCCTGTCTCAACTGAATTAGTGACTTAAATTTGATTATGGCTATGCTATGCCACTATATTTTCATGGCATGTTGGCTTTGTCTTATAGTATATTTCATGATGAATAAGGCCGTGTCCATGTTTTTTTCCACTGGAGTATCTCTTTTCTATATACAAATCCTAGGAAGTTCGGCATTGACTGAGCTCAATGTCCTCGGCGGCAAAACACCACCGATGTACAAGTTTCTCCCCCGCTGCACTGCCTTGCTCTTTCAGTTGAAAATAGTTCAACGTTTGAACCATCACCAAACTTGTCACTTCTCTGTAACCCTGGGTTTACACTGGGGCACAATGTCAGCAATCTCCATGATTTGAGAGAATCGTGAGTGAGTGGGGGGTCGTGGGGTTGAATCTGATGATGATGAGTGTAAACCCAGGGTAACCAACCAATCAAAATCAAGAAGGGGTGGGACTACTGATACAAACACTGTCAACTATGAAGGAAGGAGAAATTGATCCAGGTTGTCACTGACGGCCCAACTATTTATCTGATATTTGAGCTACAGCGAAGGAATGTGGAAGTTCTAGATGTTGTTTTTTGTATCCTAGCAACAATAAATGCTTGAGAGAAATGCTCTGGAAGAAGTGGCATCTGGTGGACACAAAATCAACAGAAACATAAACAGCCCCTGTAAGAATTTGCAGTGTCGTGAACACATCAATTCCTGCCAATTCAGCCAATCATTGTGCATACTCAACCACCTTGCATTTTTAACCAATCACCGCAAGTTTTCTGCAAATCCTGCCAATCACTGCATTATGCCACAAGTGTTATTAACCATAGCATTTCCCTGCGCAAATATTAAGCCATACGTCACTTCCTTGTTTATGCTTTTCAGACATCAGAATGCAGATGTGTAACTATTTTTGCAATTTTCATGTAATCCTGCAATTTTATTGCAGAAAAACACCTAAAAACATTGCAAAGTGCGCCACAATTTTGGTGAAAATCTGCCACAAAATGTGCCATAATAAACAAGCCCTGATAAGTACCTGTGCCAAACAGGTTATATTTTACCAGTTTGTGTGAATGTTAGTTAATAGAATTACATAAAAAGTTCTGTGCACATTTTCATGAAAGTTCTACCAGAGGTGGTTGCTTGGACAAGAAAGACTCCATTAGATTTTGGAGATCAAATTTTGCATCAAAGAATTTTCTAAAGGATCCTTTATCATTGACATTTTGGTTCATATGGAGGATTGCTGGGGTTGGCGGAGGTTTGCATTCTCTGAATTCTCTTGTTTCTACAGGTACACGAACTTGCTCCATATAAACAAATGTTTAAAAGGCATGTCACTGTAACTGCTGAGGTGGTTAAGTTTTCTATTTATTTATAGAAATTTACAGAGGAAGTGCTTTCTCTTAACCATGACAAAGTTACTTTTATATCTTAGTATTAACTTCAAAGAAAGGGGGGAAAACA
Source organism: Tandanus tandanus (assembly GCA_039654325.1). Classification (NCBI taxonomy): domain Eukaryota; kingdom Metazoa; phylum Chordata; class Actinopteri; order Siluriformes; family Plotosidae; genus Tandanus; species Tandanus tandanus. The sequence continues at coordinate 32,921,985 of JBCNYH010000024.1, forward strand.
AGACAAAGAGAAGCTGATGTATGAACGACTGCTAGAACATTATGATCAAAGGTGAGGAAAGGAAATATCATGTTTCACTTACATTAAGTAGAAGTTAAAATCCATGATGTCATTCTGAAATAAAATAATCACTGGCAAACTGATATATGACAAAGGATTTCTGAACATTGTATCTATTTCTAAAGCATGAACATAGCAAGCCTATTTACAAATCCTGCCCAATGACTCAGATATATAATTTTAGATTTGTATTTATCAGATACAGAATATCATGGCGTATCATGATCATGCCATAAAAGGCTGGAAAAAGATTCTGATGCTAAATATTAATACTGACACAACGTCAAAGTTTTTTTGTGCTTGAACCCATGGTTTGGGATAAAGTTTGGTTTGGTTCATACAGAGCATTTGTAATTCTAATTACTCTGCATAAGGCAATGAAATATTTACTATAATCAGGGTTTTAGACACAGTACCTTTGTGGAACCACATCCCCCAAGATGCAGTTCCTAGTTCTTCAACAGTGTCTTAGAAATACAAAAAACTAACATCAAACAATTCATAAATTGCTCTCATGTCTGCTCATGGCAGCCACCCATCTCTCGTGCCCTTTCCTCCCACGCTTCTACTTCAAAGCAGTCCATCCTCTCACTCGCGATTGTGGAGCTGACGCGAAACCAGCGTTTCCATGAATCCCGCATACAGATGAACACATTTCCTCCTGACAAAGAAGGAGGATGGAGAATGCCTCATGCTCGTTCCCCCTGCAGCTCGGCTCGAGTTTAAACAGTGACAGTGCAAGTGTTTAGCGTCATTGATCTTCCCATTTTTAGACTCAGCCTGCTTTTCTGTAATCTCACACTGAGATATAACTTCCTTTCACTGCCTGAGTCAGTTCTACAGGCGTAAACAGGACAGCTCAATCTAGTGCTCAAAATACCAGGTCAAAATGTCATGACTGAAATTACATGGAAGTGATGACAAGCCAAAGTAGGCTTCGAGATCCACCATGAGATAGAGAACTGGGTCCATGACACTCAGCCCCATGTGCATTCTGGTCAGTTTGACATCCTGAGGAAAGGAAAAGGAGCAGGTTCAAATGCAGTATCACTCTGTAAAGAGTATCAAGTCTCTGGCTAACATTTTGGTTATTAGCCGGGCTCTCTGTTCTTTCAAAACCACCTTGCAGCATTGCAATAGATATGACTGAGTGTGAGCGCTTTATGTTTAAATGAGCTCGACAGTCAGTGTTTAAAAGTGATGTAATGGCATGTTGTGCTAGTAGTGGAGTTATATAACTACCGTATGCTGCACTGTACTGCTCACTTTTGTCAGTGTTCCTGGAATAAAGAACACCAGCTCTCTCGTCTCTGACTCTGAAATAATCGCCTGCCAGTGATCTGAACAGTCTCTGCAGTTCCATAATTTCACTGGAATCAATCACAAAATTTTAAATGGAGATTTACTTCCTCATTTACTGAATTACGGTAAGATTTTTATTTACAGACGTTAAGCAAATGAAAAGAAAAATGTGCAGTTCTGTTACGCGCCATAATTCAATACAGTACGGTGGCGTTCTATTTGATCATCAAAAAAACAAAAACAAACAAAAAACATGCAAACATATGACCTTTTGGAACTTTCCCAGACAGGTTTTGTCTAAATTAATATTAATTAAATTAAATTAATATCTAAATACTGTTATTATTGACATTATGTTGCCTTATGGGAATTGAGGGATTGACGTCCTATTCTTGTGATTTCGCACACTTGCAAGACTGAAACAGCAGTCTTTTTGAAACAGGCTAATGCAAACTATAAAATGGATTTTAGTATATTACAACTTTGAAAATGTAAACAAAAACCACCCGATAATGAAGCTTCATGAAGCCTGGTACTTAAATTTAGTCATAGTCAATGGATGTGTTTTCCCTTGTCTTGGAGGGCAAAGGTCACCAAGTGTTTCCTCTAAGGCACATGATGCCAGCCGACCAGTCAAAATATTTCCTTAGGATTACATTTTAAATTTCCATTTCCATTTCAAGTACAATTATAAAAATTTGATAATGCCCATGTGTGTGAGATCTATTCAAACTCTTAGCAGTATATAATGAAGAAAGAAGCTGTGCATTAGAATGCACCAGAATTAAACATGGCTAAGCTATCACAGGACGCACGGTGACGTGGTGGTTAGCACTCTGGCCTGACAAGTAGGTCCTGGGATCAAGCCCCTCGGCAAGCAAGGATGTTTATGCGTGCAGTTTGCATGTTTGCCCCATGCTTGTGTGGATTTTCTCCCACAATCCAAAGACATGCACATTAAACTAATTAGTTATTCCAAATTGGCCCTGTGAATGGATGTCTGTCCTAGAGTACAGGTTCTGCCCAGCCATGCAGCTGTGGCTACACAGGTGCATGTTGGCCCCAAACCAGGGTATCTGGGAAAGGCTAGGAAGAAACCTGGTGACCAACCCTGTAAGCCATGCCAGGAAATCTGTCAATAAAGTCACCAAGAGTTGGACTACAATGAGTGGATAGTGAGTGAATCTCTCGGGGGGATTTCTAAAGGGTGGGACATTGTCAGAAGTGCATAAAGATAATAGTTATTTAGTGGATTTGGGGATTCTGGGAATTTTCTCTGAAAATTGTCCCTGCTTTTTGCTTGCTGCTCATTAAACCACTGTTTTCTCAAGCTAAACTGCTAGAATTCTGCCATGCGAGTGTACTATTTATTAATTAATTTGCCAAAACACTTAATCCTAGTAGAGCAGCTGGAAGGCTAGAGCCTATTTCAGCCAACTCTGGGTGAAGGTGGGGTATACCCTGAACAGCTCACCAGTCCATTGCAGGGCCAACACACACACAAAACAAATTACATTCACACTCACACCCAAGGGCAACTTGGAACAGCCGATTAACCTTATATGCATGTCTTTTGACTGTGGAAAGAAACCAGAGCAACCAAACGAATCCCACACAAGCACTAAGGAAACATGCAAACTCAACACAGAATCGCCCTCGCCAAACCTGGAACTCAAACCCAGGACCTTCTTACTGTGATATGGACGTGATAACCTCTATGCCACCGTATCGCCATCAGTGTATTAGCTTGTGAAAAAAGTGTGCTTATGACAAGCGTGTATTTTTTAACCCCCAGTAGCCTCTCCTGTTTGAAGATAAATATCAAGTTATATATAATAAATATAAAATAAATATAATCAATAATATTATTAATTATTAATATAATTAATATTTATTAATAATTAATAAATATAAAATATACTTTTTTGGTGGAAGTGTAGTGTTCACATAATAAATGATATTATGATGCTTTATGATGAATAACATTAGTGTGTTCAATATACTGTTCAATACACAGATATATGGAATAAAAAGCTTTGTAGGAATGACAGGGTGTATAATTACTCCTCGTATTAGTTGCCATTTTTTTTTACTGATATAGTTTAGGATTTCTTGCATCTGCTTTCCGCAGTAAAGCAAAGCATCATTACAAATCAATACAAAGTTTCTTCCGTAAGGAACCATTTCTATTCTGACGGGTGTGGTCTCATCCTGAATGACCCCATTCCCGTCTAGAAGGCGCGAGTGTTGACTTAGTACTTTGATGACCTTCACTTTCACAAATATCAACCTAATTGCAGCATGTTTGACAGCGTTCTCCACCGCCAACATCAAAAAAAAAAAAGAAAAGAAAAAAAAAAAAAAACAGCATTTGTCCCAGCAGTACAGCTCCAGAGACTTGTAATATCAATGCCAAGGTACATGGTAATGCATGGTGACCTGACACCCTTCTAAGACACTAAGTCACTGGTACTTGAGTACTCAAAGCCATTCGTATTGCTTAGTGCTGAAAGCCGATGAAGCTGAACACCATTCCTCCATTAAATGAGGGAACATTCCTGACTTGGTCAAATGTTTGGCCATCCAAACAGCTGGAAACGATCCATTAAAACAAAAGACGTACATGATGCTGAGATTAACAGCTTCACTATGAGACACACAGTCGAAAGGGAAGGAAGGAATATTGGAAGGAAAAAAGGAAACAAGGGAGGGAGGAAGGGAGGGCAGGAGGAAGCACTTCCCTGTTGGGAAAACCAATATGCACTTTCACAGCCTCTTACAGAAACACCAGCCTGCACCCTGTGTGTGTGTGTGTGTGTGTGTGTGTGTGTGTGTGTGTGTGTGTGTGTGTGTGTGTGTGTGTGTGTGTG
>JBCNYH010000024.1:32977777-32995981 GCA_039654325.1 Tandanus tandanus
AGATAGATAGATAGATAGATAGATAGATAGATAGATAGATAGATAGATAGATAGATAGATAGATAGATAGATTTGAGACTTAATTTTTTTTTTTTACTTGGCATGGAGCACCTGTGTGCACACAATTTCCTCTGGGATCAATAAAGTATTCTGAATCTGAATCTGAATGAATCTGAATAACTTAATTACATTAACCTTAGGAATTACAGCCATTTTACACGTTTTCCTTCAATATTCAGAGGCTCAGAAGTAATCGGACAAGCTAACATAATTATAAAAGTAAGCATAATGTTTTATACTTAGATGATAATCCTTTGCAGTAACTGCCTGAAGTCTGGAACCCATGTGGATCACCAAATGCTGAGTTTCTTCCCTTGAGATGCTTTGCCAAATCTCACTGTAGCCGCCCCCAGTTGCTGCCTATATATGGGTCTTTTCACCTTCTGTTTAGTTTTCAGTAAATGAAAAGCATTCTCAGTTGACTTATCTAACTCTGGTATTTAAGAATCTTCCATTTCTTTGTGCCTTAAGAAGCTCTTGGGTTGCTTTCACAGTATGTGGGTGTCTGATAAGCCCAAAGTGCTAAACGTGCACTGTACACAAGAGCGTTTGAACACTTCCTCTCTTCCAGGTATATACGTGTACAAACGGTCTGCATGCCTTCTTTTGTCTCTAAACATTATTAACATTATTTTTCCTAGCATGTCAGATGCCAGAAAATAATACAGTATCATTTTTGGGTTGTATCACCCAGCCCTAAAAATCTGTCATTATGAAAACATCATGTTGTTGCACTGTACACTCTCACCTCTTGTAGGGATGCACATCTGACCACATCTCTCCATAACATATTCATTCAAATCCAACCCTTTTGTTTATTTATTTTTATTTTATTTGTGCTGCTTAATATTTTGCAACCTTTAACAGATATATGTTTTAAATTCACAAAGAAAATTCATATCTCCGATAGCTAAATTAAACAAAAATTAATGGGTAATATTAATACTGCTAATAGGCAAACTAGCAGGACATTATGTTACTACATACACTTGCTTACCATGCATTGTGTCCCCCAGTAGTCACAAGGATTCGAAAAATATACAGTGTGCCAATTGTACACCTTGTTTTTGCCTGCTACATATGACAAAAATTGAACCTAAATGTAAAACAAACCTTGTTTTTAACACATTACATCAACACATTAGCTTCTAGGATTTGTAAAATTTGATTGGATGAGTAAGTAAGTGTAAACAAATAAACAAATAATTACAAATAAACAATAATCCAACAGAACTCTTTTACTTAAGCAATTGTTCTTTTAATACAATATGTTAATCTTTGCACATTATGTTACTTAGCAACCATAAACAATACATGCATTGCTAATACTGTTATTAGCAAATAATTTATTATTTTTGTAAAGTGGATTGTGTCACAGTTTATATGGTTATAATTCACTTATATCTCTTAATCACAACACAATCCGAAAAGCCTAAAATCACACAAACACCCTTTTGTTTCTGGCTTTATTTGTTGTTCTTGTGTAATTATTAAACCACCTGCCTTACACATGTTGTGCACTGTATATGATAAACATTTTTATAAATGTTTCATAATCGATCCACTTTTTACTTAAATTTTATGTTAACTTTTATGTGGAATTTTAACTCAACAACCTTAAAATCCAGTAATTACCTTCAAAACATTGTACAAGGCCCGGTAATCACTGTCTGTCGAATTACACTGATTAGCTTGTGGTCAATTACAATGAAGTACTTGTGCCACTTTTTTATTATGCAGAGAGAGAGAGAGAGAGAGAGAGAGAGAGAGTTTTTGGTATTCAGATTCCTCTGAGAAAGTTGCTAACTGAAAACTCAAACCTGCCTGCTAATGAGCTAATTAGTAGTTAGCGTGCATGATTCGCTCTCTGTGTAAGTCAGCATGTTGAGCTAAACCTGGCAGAGAACACAAGCACTGTATAACCTCTTTCTTATAAATAGTAACAGCTTTATTACAGTATGTCTCTTTTATTAGCGTTAGAATGATAGCATTTGCTATTATGAGTGCTAACTTAACATGAATGCTAGCATATGAAACAAAGCCAGAACCTAAATGCTGCCTCAGGTATTGGTTAGGTTTATTTACATAATAATAATAATAATAATAATAATAATAATAATAATAATAATAATAATAATGTCCAATGGAGTACTGACTACTTACTAACACTGATGTTTACTTTATAACACTGTTGTGTTAGTAGCCACGTAAATGAAGATAAAATTTTGTTTATTCTTCTCTCTTTGCTTGGTATGATTAAACACACTTCTTACTACTTTGCAATGGTCCATGATGGATGACTGCAAGACACACACACACACACACACACACACACACACACACACGTCGACACAGCAACAGCGTCAGGGCTCGCACAGATAGAGACCGATTGCACCACGGTTTTGCGTGCTTTGTGTAAATGACTAATTTATGTGTCATGGTATTTGGGGGGTTCTTTGAAACATGGGTGCCAGATTTTGGAATTCATGATGCTATAGATTAAAAAATAATAATAATAGTGCTGCATTTTTCTTTTTGCAAACAGAAATAGAGTTTTACGGATGTTGTGCTGTCCACTGAGGGCAGTAATAAAGCCCAAGTAAAAAATGGCATCAACACATTCAGCTCGCTTCTACTAAAGCAAGAAAGGATGATTTTAATTGCTGCCTCAGAGCAAGTACATCGGCAAACAAGCAAGTACTATCTGGAGCTATCTGTAATGAATAATGTTGGTTGGTATAATGCAAGTTACCAAATTGTCAAGTGCCATTTCACCTGCCATTTTTGAAAACTAGTATTTACTTAATATGCCAGGAATGAAAAGTGTTGTGTGCGAGGTGGTGTGGTAGAACAAACAGTGAAATTGTTTTCGTGTATGCATTACCACAGGAGCTGAGTTAAAGAGCTTCATTAATGATCACATCATATTTAGGCAATGAAGTAACACAATAAGCCCCAACACTTTAATCTCAGTCTCCACCATGTTTTTCCTTCCTTCTTTCTTTCCTTCTTTCTTTCTTCCTTTCTTTCTTTCTTTCTTTCTTTCTTTCTTTCTTTCTTTCTTTCTTTCTTTCTTTCTTTCTTTCTTTCTTTCTTTCTGTGTAGAGGGGTCTCATACCCTGTGATGGCTTAATCCATTCTTTCCAAGATAAGTTCTGGATCCCCTGTGACCCTGTATCTTATAAAATAATTACAGTAGATGGATGAAATTAATGAAGCTTCTCAGAGAAATTTTTCTTCTCAGCTCATTTTTGGTACTGTAAGCTTGCCAGTGCTAAAAGAACAAACGTGAATTTTAGCGGCATCAGGATTTGTGCACAGGGTAATGATAAAACTGGGCCCAGAAAAACTTGATAAATGAGGCTTTTTACTCTACAGTACAGACTTTGAACCTGCACTCTCTTTCTGTCTGCGCTTCAGTTCTCCGGTGTACGTTTTCCCCAATGTTGGCAGATTAATCTCCCTTGGCCAGCTTACTCCAAACCATTTATTTCTCAGAGTCCGACACGCTGTCAGTCCCTAACTCATTGTGTGTTTTTTTCTTTCTCACACACAACAGTTCCCTAACACTTACAATGTGATGGTGTCAACTTCCTTCTGCTGACCCTCCGTGTTACAACCCTACAAAAGCACACAAACACACTCATTTTCACCAAATACTGGTCAAGGTTGCCGTGAATCTGAAGGCTACTGGTGGAAAAAAATAAAAAATAAATAAAACACTAACAACTGTGCAAAGTTTAAACACAGTTAAACAACATTTAAATGCATTAGACACCGCGTACAAAGGTACTTGAAGGTTTTTTCTGCCACTTCATCAGAGATACGCCGCCGACACCGCCACTCTCAAGTGACTTTCTTGTAGTGACCCTTATACACAGAAATAAGGGGTTATTAAAATAAAGCACTAACCGTGAAGCGCGTTTGTCAAGTGCATCCGCGAACGTGTCATTTCAGCTTCACTCACAGCTTTTGTAATTACTGGAGTCATTGATTTCTTTGCTAACTGTGAGGTAATTAAACCAGCAAATCTGAAATGTCACGGATTTCAATGGAGCAAATCAAGGAGGCGGCACCACCTGCATTGTTCAGTAGGAAAGAAAAATTTGTGGCCAAAGCAATGAAGTCTTTCACAAGTGAGACAAAAAAGATTTGGTCAAAGAAGCTGGAAGACTTTTTTACTCATTATGTCCCAAGAATTTCCCAATGGCTCAGCCCATTCGAGCAGCATTCTGATACTCACTACACTTCCCAATAGCCCTTGCATCTATCCCAGTCACATTTACTCACATTTAGTCAGATTCACTCATGCATACAGGTGTGCGCTGTTCATCTGATTTTCCTGCTCATGTATAAAGACTTGACGTATTAACTTTATCATTTTGCATATAAAATGGAGATGTAAATTTGGTGATGCACTAGTAAGGACTTAGTGTTAGTAACTAGACCCTATTGCTTTTGCTAGGTTCATTCAACAGTAAAGAGCAGAAACATTTTTTCACGCACTTGGCCTCTGTGACAGATACAATAGTGTGCGCTGATATGATTTAAGCTGCTGAGCTAACCTTTAATCGCATTGCTGGTCCGTTTACACTAATTCACTCAGGTAGACATTGCTGTGATTATTCTTCCATTGTTTTACAGTCCATGACTACACCAGTATCCTGGTGTGACTCTCATTACTAAGAGCAAGTCATGTAGAAAAAGGATGGAATATCCTGCTGCTTTGTTGTTGCTGTGGGGTTTTTTTAACTGTATTTTTGTGAACATTAATATTTTGTGGTTTTAATTATGCGGTGGGGCAGTGGTGGCCTGATGGTAGGGTGCTGGCTTACTGATCCGAAGGTCAGGGGTTCGAGCCCCACTATCACCAGGTTGTCACTGGGTTATCAAAGGCCAGCCATGCCTCTCACTGTCTGTGCTGACAGGCATGTAAAAGAACCATTGCTGTCGTTCGTAAAGAGAAGGCCATTGAGTTGCCGTCAGCATGTTTCTGCCTGGTGAGCTGTCCAGGGTGTAATCTGCCCTCGCCCAGAGTCAGCCAGCCTCTCCGTGGCCCTAATTAGGATTAAGAGGTTCAGAAAATGAATGAATGAATAATTATGAGGTTTATGAATTTCAAAATGAAAAAAAAAAATAATAATATAATAATTGAATATTTCCTCAAAAACCATAAAAGATGAAGAGTTGTGTAATGGTATTAGATTTTGTTTGAATTTCTTCTTGTTGTTGTTTTTTAATAGATGAATCACTACTTGAGTGTGAAGGATTTGAAGCTGCTAGCTGTGTTGAGTGTTGAGTGATTTTCACATGGAAATGACCCAGGCAGCTCCTGCTGTGTGAAGTTTTATGTTATGTGTGCTTTTATGGAGTTAGACATTAGGTGTACTATTTAAGACATCGCGAGAATATACAGGCAAACACTGCTATACGCCTATTTCATTACACTAAACAACCACAATCATATTTCAAGCACATCTTCTTTCCTAAAGAGGATCTAAACCCAATATGACTCTCCTCATAATCTTTAGATTTATATCTGATCATGAAAGTAAGTAGAGAGGATTTATGACACAGCCACCTGCACTGATTGAGCCTTTGAGGGAAAATGTTATGTAACTCCAGTAATACACACAGGAGGATAAGAGACACAAATCAAGAGTGGGAGTATTTACAAATAATAATATTTTAAAAATAATATTTAAATTTGAAATGAGACCTTTGCATATGACTTAGTTTTTTGGTTTTTTTGTTTTTTTGATAATTGTTTGTACTATTTCTGAAAACTATCTTTAAAGTAGAACACAATACTTAAGTTAATCTCAATCAAAAGTCTATATGACATTATCCTGAGACTCAAGTTTTCAAATAACGCCCCATAAAACAGTTGAAAAAGATTTTGCACACAGAAGGATATTAATCAAGAGATTTAAATGAGATTAACTTTTAACAAGTGCTGTTATTTCCTTTTAATATAAAACTGTCATCTTGTGTTATCTTAACCAGTAGATCATCTTAAACCTTCATGAAATTCATTTCATTTTCCAGGGCTTTATTACTGTTGTGACTCCAGGATACACGGGTATACCCTGAACAGCTTGCCATCATGAACACCATCGCAGGGTGAGCACACGCACAACCAATCACATTTACACTCACACTCACAGCTATGGGCAATTGAGAATATCCAATTAGCCTAATGTTCATGTCTTTGGATTGTGGGAGGAAAAGTACGCAACTATTGGGAGAACTCAGGACCTTCTTGCTGTGAGGTGGACATGCTTAATACTACATTTCCATGCTGCTCATCCTAAACATCTAATATTTAATTTAAATAATTTACTAATTTGCGATGGCCTGGCGAGCTGTGCAGGGTGTACTCTGCCCTCGCCCAGAGTTGGCTGAGATGGGCGCCAGCCTCCCCACGACCCTAATTAGGATTAAGCGCTTCAGAAAATGAATGGCGAATGAATAATTAAATAGTTAAATAAATCAATTAAATTAAATAATTATTTAATAAATTTTCCTCACAGTTTTGCCATTTGGATGAATACTTCGATTATTCTGGAAAGATTTTTTTGTAATGAATAAATATGAATTAATAAATAAGTTCTTCATTAATTATCCATTGAAATCATTGTCAATATGTTTCAAGATTCAAATAAAATTTTATAAAATAAATAAAATCTTTAATAAAGATTAAAGAAAAATATGACCAAAAAAATTAAGAAAAAGTTAAATAAATAAACAAGATATACAATAAAAGATGTCTGTCATTAAATATTTAAGAAAATGGAGGACCTTTGGGCTGCATAAAATCATATGAGAAGCAAGTACAGTGCAGATACCAATACCGAACCTGAGTCAGGCTACAGCCAGAGCCAAAGTCTAACTCACTCTGAAAAGAAAGAAAGCTAATTAAATCCTGGCTGTGTTTAAGGAATCGACTTGTTGATTTTTCTTTCTCTAACACAAAGTTGTACACACACACACATACACACACACACACACACACACACACACACACACACACACACACACACACACACACACACACACACTTCCTCCACCCTCGCTTTTCTTCTCATACACATACACACACACGGAACCAGACATTTGCTGTCACACAGTCACACATGCTCATCCGCACATACACACAGGCTCTGATGCTTCTATCTACCTCGCTGTGACCAGCTTCCTCTTCCAGCTATGTGTTCAGTGTTGTCACCACATCAGAACTTTATTACATATTTCACTGCTTTAAAACTCATTGAGACTCTGGGTCTTTGCCGAGCAGATCAGGTGTTTTGCCCGCTCCAATTTCCACTGCTAATCCATTTAATGGGCAAATACTCAAATCCATGTCATCATTTTATGGCCTAGAGGGACAGTACAGATGGCGGATAGTTTTTCTGCACGTAGAAGTGTTACAGAAAAAGAACACCTGAGTTATGGCAAAAATATCATATCACAGTTCCATGAAAATAATCTTTGTGATATGTGATAGGTAGCACAATATTTTTTTTTCTTAAATCCACAGGGGTGCCATGTCAAAAATTTGGCAAACTTGCCAGAATTAATTTGTCTCACAAATAAAGACAAAACAACCCTTAACATATTCATATTAATTAAAAAACAGTGAGTTGTAGTCAATGATGGAATCAGTAACTGTTCTTATACCACTGTTGAATTCTCAGTTCTGATTGGGCAAAATTCTGCAACAGAAATCACACATTCAAATCAATGCACTTGTTGTTTAATTTATTATTTCCATGGTAAGAACTTAGAAGACGTACCACTCAGGGATTTTTTTTTCCAAAATCATGTCAAAATACAGTTGTGCCTAGCTGAAGCCTCCATATCACAATCCAAATTCATGGGTGCCAGTAATGCTGTTAAGCCTTGAGATATGAACTCATAGTATTTTTACTTTGATTATGTTGTGTCACTCTTGAATTTTACTACCATCTACCGGATAAGGATGTATGACTTCTGCCAAGGCCAAATTGCGTTTCTTGCACACTAAGTTCATGGATCCCCTCTGTGACTTGGATTGACTCAAAATTTTTATGGGTGCTTGCTTGGCCCATGATACACTCTTCCACCAAGTTTTATGGAAATCAGATCAGTCAGTTTTGTGCAATCCTACTTAACGACAAACAAAAAGACAGGCAGAGAAAACAGACAGATTAAAAAAAATGCACCAAAAACATTCTGGGTGGAGATAATTGAGGTCGAAAATGATATTCACAATCAGTTGCAATCAGGGCTTGTAATGATAATGAAAGAATGTGCTACATTTTGTAAGAAAGAGTCAAGGCAGAAGAATAGACAGCAAAGTCTATGATAGTGAGTCATGTCTGGATTGAGGAATTTCTCTGTCTTGTAAATCAGACAAAAAAAACCTATAATGTTACTCTGTGTCTATGGGATTTCCTGTGACTAATTTATAAACAAAACCAAAAACAAGGGGCTTGTGCATACATGTGGCCATGGTGAAATCACAAATTCACAAGTTCTCTTTGAACACACCATTAATTTATTCTTTACATCCTTTCAAACTGCTGCAGACTATAAATATATTATATAATAAATAAATTCAATTTAAATAAATTAAAAATCCTTGAGTCTCTCAAATCAGACCAAAAAAGTTATGATTCTAGTGTTAACATTAGCATGAAGTCTTATAGTCAGATATAAACCTTAAAGGAGTATCTCACTGGGCTTAAGAACAGTTGGACAACTGACATTCTTCATGTTTGCCATTCATTCAAGTACTCCAAGTACTCACCATGATCACCACCCATTTGCTGATCTAATTTATATTCACCAAAGAGTTTTGAACATGTTAAGAAAATTGAGAAATCTTTGGTGTACATGTCTTTTTGCCATATGGAATGTGATGCAATATGGAATTGCTTGCCCCAGGAATGTGATGACTGGTTTAAGAATACTTGGAAAATACTTGGCGAACAGTTTGCAAACTCTGTGACAGTTCAAACTTTGTGACTTTTGTGGTCATGTGACTGTAATGCAACTGTCAGGCAACTCAACAAACGTTTGGTAAAGAGTCCAAGAAAAATCTGCACAGTTCCCACATTTACCGAAATGCTGCTGACCGTTCACAGGGATTCACCAACTGTTTGTGAACTGTTTATTACCTAGTCACCGGAATATCACCAAAAAGTCACTAGAACATCATCAACAAATTGGCAGTTAGACAAGTATGAGGAAAATAATAATAATAATAATAATGTCATTCTTATCTGAAATTTCATCAAGCCACCATCATTGCACACTACCACTTTAACACGATTAAGATGTCCTGCTTCCTTACACAAGTAGAACAAGGCCACTGATATGCAAAACATTGAGTACTGTACTTCTTGTAGTCTCTGCCACATGCTGTCCTCTATCAGTCTAAACAGAGCTGTGTCATAGTGAACATCCTGGAGCATGCTGACGTGCTACTTTGCAATATGTATACATCCAATTCACCACCACAATAAATAAATAAATTAATTAATTTATATATAGTTAGATAGATAGACAAGCAGACAGACAGACAAATAAAAAAATTAATCAAATACTGATCTGAAGAGCCATGTATTTTTGTGAGAGGTATGGGGAAATAAACATACCAGAAGTACTGGCATTTTCAACTTCAACTTGTAAATTTTGTTGGTCTTTTGTAGGATTTGTTGGTCATTAATCAAATGGCTGTCTTTGACCATTTACTGTATTCAAGCTAGAAAAAACAAAACAAAACAAAACAAAACTAAAGTAAATAAAACAAAACAAAAAACCCTCAATGCTTGGGATGGGAACTCCGTGTGAGATTAGATTAATAAGACCACAGTTTCAGGTGTTAAAAACAAAGTAGGACTTCTTACCTTTATATGACTTACTCTATACTGTATATACAAGTTAAGGTCACCTGTGGGTGGTCTGGAGCCAAGCCCATTTGACACTGGATGAGAAACGAGTTACAGGGACAAGTTGCCAACCTAACGCATGGCTAAGACAAAAACAAACAACCATTCACACACATTCACACCTATGGGCAATCAAGAGTGGTATTAACCTAATACGGAGAAAACTCGAGCATCCAGAGAAAACCTACTTAGGCTTAAGGAGAACATGCACGCAGAAACACTTCAGTCAACAGTCAGGTTCGAATCCAGAACCCTGCTTATTCTGAGGTGACACTGCTAACCATGGCACCACTGAAATCTATTTCATTCTAGAAATCATAAAGCTATCATTCTGTATATACAGTTTGCTGAAAATATACTAACTCATTACAGTACCCTAGCTAATTCACTGCTAACAAAACACCAACATACATGTAAGTGTCTATGTTTTTTCCCCCCTACTTTGTAGCTTGAATGCACAGAATCTCTGTATGTGATAGCTGCTCTGATACAAAACTCATAGGACAGCTACAGTTATAGAACGGCAATGGCAAAATGTCAGTGAACAAACATCTCTATTACCTCAATGTGACCATGCACAATCCCAGAACAAGAATGTAGTAACTCGTTTTAATCAAAGATTTATTGTTATGAGATCTTAACATGAACAATCTGACATGGAGAACACATTGGCACAGAGTCTGTTATAGAATTCAGATTTTATTGTGTTTAACTCATAGTGTGAAAAGTAATGATCTTGCTGTAATTGCACAGCATGTTGCAAGGCACTGACATGCATAATATTCATTATATAATTTCCTAAAAGTATATACTGACAGCCATAACATTAACACCACCTGACTGGTCTGCGGTTAGGCATCCCCAGCATAGCAGTCTGCAATGCGCTGTGTTCTGACACCTTCCTCTCATAGCCAGCATTAAAGGGTAACTGTGTTGAATTTGTCTTACTAGCTCTTTAAAACAATCACATATCACATCAGCAGTTCCATCAGGCAACGTCAGTCCTTGCCCCTTGTCAAGTACATGTCGGTGCTGCCACACTACTATTACTACGAGTCATGAAATAGCAGCAGCAGAGTGGATATAAATTACAATGTAAATAATTTAGATAATTTAAATAATCTAATGCAAATTCTTCACTGCAGTGATAAATTTATTGTTTTGTCCTAATGGCTGGGCTGCATAGAGCAGACACCAGTATAAGATAGCACATTATCGGCCAGTACTGAACTGTACAAACTATGTGGCTGTACAAACTACAAGCACAGAAATCACGGGAAACATAACATCGTCACATGCCATACTCTGAAAATGTTTCCTTTCGGATGCATTTCAGTAGTCTGTGAAGACCACTTTAAGCTGACCTGCTATCGGCGTGACCTCCGGGCAAATCTACTTTGCACGTTGCATGTCATGGAGGGGGCATGTGCATGTTTACGCTCCTCCCTTGTTGGTGGTGGTCATGTGATAGGAAAGGCAATACTTTAATGGGTGTGAATTGGATACGACTAAATTAGGAAAAAAAAATCCAAAGAAAAAACAAAACAAAAAAACCCCACCTACTTTGCATGAAGCCAAGCTTTTATGTCTAAAACCGGACACTTTTTCTACAGAATTCCTTCATAAAGAGTCAAAGGGTGACAACAGACGGGAGCAGCGCCTTGCCAAAAGGAACCAGTACAAGGTAAGAGCCTTTAGTATGCTGGGAGTTTTATCATCTAAAATGTTGCTCACTGCTTGATTTCTTGTGCTGGACACCCGGCAAAACTAGTTCACATTACTTCCGGGAAAAAATGGTTGCTCCGCATTGCTTCAGCCCCCGCTAGTAATCCACGGGATTACATTGTATAGTATAGTACTTTTTATGATAATTTATGTAAAAATAAGCTCTTTATTGCTTAAACGTATTACATTACACACAAATTATGCTGTAAGGATGACCAACACCAGTATTCTTTAACAGTTTCAGCAATTTGTGCTACAGTAGCTCTTCTGTGGGATCAGACCAGAAGTAATAGCCTCCGCTGTCCACACACATCAATGAGCCTTGGATACCCAACGTGGCCATCACGATGTGGCCCGAGGCTCAGATCCTTACACTTGCTAATTTTTTTGACTTTCAACAGATCAATTCAGAGAACTGACTGCACGCTTTCTTCCTAATACATCCCACTTCTTGGCAGGTGCCACTGTAACGAGATAATCAATGTTATTCACTTTCTCTGTCAGTGATTACAATGTTTTTAGCATTATGGCTGGTTGGTGTGGTTCCACTTTATTTGATGAATAAGCCTGGGCTGTAGTAACTCGAGTCTGCTCACAGATTAGAGACGTTTTTCCTATTGTTGGTATTTGCACTTAGGTTGGTCTCAGTCTAACTCATAGGTCTTAGCAAATATTCTAGTTGGTCTCAACCAAGTCTAGCTGTCTTTAATTTTTTTAATGTAACGGCACTTTAAAAACAAAATCATTGATTAAGTGAGCTTGGTCAGTATATGGGCATTGGTTTAATAAATTGAAAATTCTAGAACAGGCCTAAACAATGTTTTTTTTCTTTATTCTTGGTCTCTCATTTGGACTTAGCCTTCACTTAGAGTGGAACCACTGTGAACTCAGTATTGACTTTGACTTGACTCGTTCTGAGTTTAGACTTGCTCTGGACTCAATAATGGTGGTCTTGGGTATACCTTTGGAAAGAGCTCAAAAACAGTCTCCACATCAGAGACAAATCAATCAACAGCTCGCACCTCAGCTATCCATTTCACACCATGATGTTTGATCAATACTGGATAAAGACTCATGTTGTTAAGAGATGATTAGAGATGTGCAGCTTTGTGAGACTGAGGTGCTGTATGGGTTAAGTTAGGTGTTGCTAGTGCTTTAATGCAAAGTTCTGAGGAAAATCTCTCTGTAGCAAGAAAATGCAGTCTAACAAGGAGAAAGCATGTTTGCACGCCTTCATACGGAGGTGGGAAGAAGACTTGGACTTTCTGTTTTCAGACCTTTTAAAGGCTTCAAATGCTGTCCAGCAATGCAGGCTGTATAATCAGAATAAGATAACAATTTGACTGTAAAAGAAAATAAAATGCATGATAGCTGAGATGCATCAACACAAAAATGGCTAATTTGAGCTTTTGAACTAACTGCACTACTTCGCTGTTATAGTCCTGTGGCTCCAAAATGTTGATGATGCACAGCATGAACTTTACTCTCCCATGGTTTACCTCATCAGCTACCTGCAGAGCTTTTCATGAGTGGAATTGAGTGGTTAAGTGGAAAGAAATTACTGTACTTATGTCTACATTGTGTTGCATTCATACTATTCAAAACTTAATCAGTACTGTCAGTCATAAATTGTGAAGGAAATGTGATGACACTGACCTGCTGTGGCGCTGGGGTGGGTGTCTGCGGGAATCGCTGTCCCCCAGGCGGCCCAGCGAGGGTGAGCGGCTGCGCGGGGGGTGCCTGGCCCCCCGGCCCATGCTCTTTACCGTGCCATTGGAGCTGTTCTGCATCTGCTGGGGCCTGCGGGGTGACAGGCTGCGCAGGGGTGAAGGTGACGGCAAGCGTGAGGGTGAGGGCGAGCGTGAGGACGGGTGCGGCGCTGAGAGCTTGTTAATGTTTAGGTTGTTGTCACTGTTGGAGCGCAGGAGCACACGGGGTGCGGCCAGAGTGCTACGGCCTGTCTGAGCCTGCTGAGGCCTGCTCCGGCTTGAGTTCGCTGCTGATGCTGCCGGAGCCTCTCGGAAAGGCACTAAGAAAGAAAGAAAGTGATTAATAAAGCAGAAAGCAGGTGATACCAAATATATTCTATATATTTACATGAAGCAATACAACACTGGAGGCATGCTTTCACTCACTCTCTTACTCACTCAATCACTCATTTGCTGAGCCGCTTAATCTGACTGGCGTCACGGGGAGGCTGGAGCCTATCTCAGCTGACACTGTGTGAAAGCAGGGTACGCCCTGAACAGCTCGCCAGACCATCATAGGCCAGCAGACACACAGCCATTTATACTCACACCTGAGGCAATTTGGACCATCCAATTAGCTTAAGTTGCAGGTTTTTGGACTGTGGGAGGAAACCAGAGTACCCAGAGGAGGCCCATGCAGGGAGAGCATTTAAACTCCACACAAGAATGCCTGAGCCCGGGAATTGAATCCAGGACCTTCTTGCTGTGAGGCAGACATGCTAACCGCTATGCTAACATGTCATGGGGAGCATGCTGTTATAGGAAAATAATCAACATAAAAACACCTGTATGGAATGTGGTTCACTTTCCAGAATTAATGAGTACATTGAACAGAGGAAAACAGCCACCGTTAGCTACACAGAGCTATTAGCTGATTCAAAGCACGGAGCTTAACGGACCTGCCTCAAAATTAAAACTCTCATTTTAGTTTGCTTTTTATTATGTTTCTGCATAGTACCACTACAACTCTGTCAAAGCTTTAAAGAGGTGCCCTTACACAGCTCTTATGCTTTGCACATGTCTGCACTGGGAGCTCGTCATCCCAGTCCATCCTGATTAAAATACAAATAAACCATAAAAATCTAATTTTAGAGTTTCAGGCTTGATGGATTTTGCCTAAATGAGTATTTCCCTTGATGTCCTGTCTCAGGGAATATTAAGCAACGTCCAACTCGCTTTTGGTGCATAACTGTTAATTACTGTATGGCAAAAACAGTTCACACAGTAAATAAACATAAGGACCAGTGCATATCCAACCAGCAAGTTATAGAAATCTCAGCTCTGGGTCTTTTGGCATGGTTAGGGTTAGGGCTAGGGGTTAGGGCTATGGATAGGGTTATTAACATATTTGTATGGTTAATAATTGGTTAATAATTAGTTTATACTTAACATTTAAATCTAAAATTTTTATTTACAGTACCATGATTATTTCAGTTTGGTTCGGTTATTTGGTTTGGAGGGCACTAACAATCCTGTTCTTAATGCACAAGCTAACAAATAGCAGTGATCTGTTTGCACTCTTCTGATCAAGGTAAGAGAGGTTCATCATCTATTTTGATGTATGGTTGGATGGCTGTGGTATCATCTGAATTTCAACCTGCCATTTCCTTATGACTCAGGAGACTGTTTATAATTGAAGAGTCCACAAAGACCACCAAGTCACGCTCTTTCTCTCAGTTAAACCCAGCACACTTTCACAAAATCTGACCAAGCTCTTCACTTTCCAGTGACATCAGAAATCTGATCGAGATGTTCTCTCTGCCTCAGTCCACAGCAGCGTGAGAAATCCCGTGCGAATGCATGATGAGTAGCTATATTTATGTCTCTGTCGCAACACTGAAACAGGCCATGGAAGGACTTACAGCACGTTTCAAGTACACTGGGCCATTTAAGGTCTCAGTGTACATCTCGCTCCTTTCCACATGGTTAAAAATACTACGTAGATACATCTCTATAACTGAGGTGCTAAACAATGCATTCACATGTGCAGTCAATATGACATTACCAGGCTGATGCAGCTGCATCTCCCTGGTTTTCGTCATAACACATTTATTTAATGATGCTCCAAATGATGAAATTGAACCAGAAACCATGTTTTTACTAGGCAGAGGCTGTCAGAATCAAGGAAATAAAAAGTCTAGGATAAGAGCTTAAGGCCTGCTTGAGAACCCAACATCCCACTGTTAATGCCATGGTGGAATTCAGGATTTCGACTTGTAATGATATTGACGCTAAAACTCTGTAATCAAGTGTAAGTGCTGGGTGTTTGACCATTAAAAATGGCTGTACGTGACGAGGTCTCCAGACCCTCCTCTGTGTTCCCATGGTCACGAGGAGATCGTCTTGTTCACTGGTGTGAAAAACTGCTCCGTTCCCAATGACAAACTGGTCAACACTAAAACCGTAAAGCTAAGGAAGCTGTGTCTTGTCACTGTGTTATAATTATGATCATTACTAGATGACAGCTTGGTTTATCTCCTTGGATATGGAAAGTAGCTGTTGCTATGGCATGTGCTAAACCAACACCAAAATGGATACACTGATGACTATGGTAAATAACAGTTAGCCAAAGCATATTTGAACATATTTTGCAGCTTAGCTACTTGACAAATACAATATCAACTTCAGGTCCTAGTAAATAAATACAATAAATAAAATACTTCTAATACTTCAATACTTCTAAATAAAACAACCCAAAAAAACTAGAGCACTCAGGGTGCTTGGAAAGTACACAGCACATCCTGCAGTGTCTGCTATAGTACCACACTTCCAAAAAAAATCATCCTATATCACAATATTAAAGGATCCTTAAAAAACTTCCAGGATCTAGAATCCAGATGATCCGGCTCATCTCCAAAATCTAATGGAGTCTTACTTGGGCCATATTCCGCCCCTCCAAAGCAATTATTCAAAATCCATTCATAGCCTTTTGTGTAAACAAATAAATAAACAGACAAACAAACCAGAGCCGAAAAAACATATCCTCCATGGGTGAATGATAATACAAACTAGATTTCCAGGACAGCACTATGAAAACCACTGCTCTATAGTGTTAATTATAAGTAAGGAATAAAACTCTTGGGTTGTGATGTTATAGGGAAACAATCTAAGCTGTGCATAGTGTGATATGACATGACACACAACTCTTTTATTCCTCTTATACCACAGTATTTCATCAATGATTACAAATATTTAATCTAGTTATGAATAAAATGTAAGCATTTTTTTTGTAATGTTCTAGATGCTATAAACAGTCATTCACTCACCAGCTTCTCTTTTTCAAACTACCTCTTGAAAATTATAATACTTGAAAAAAAAACAAAAAAAAAAAAACAGACAAAAAACAAACAAACAAACAAACAAACAAAAAATCCCTTTTCATGTTACAGTGAAACCTACGGAGCCCCTAACGGGACATGGGGGTAAAAAATAGATACGTTTCTAGTGAGCACGAGAAAGTATCGCGTGCGCACGACAAACTATCGCATGCGCACCAGTTACCTAAGCACGTGTAAGTTCGTGCGCACGTGATACTTTCTCGTGCGCACGCGAAACTTTTCATTTTATTTTTATTTTTTTCCATGTCCCTTTAGGGGCTCCGGAGAAACCAGAAATTGCAAACGCAAAAACTAAACTTACTGACAGTTACACAGTGCTGAATCTGGAGTATCCTTCCATTAATGTCAAATAAACAATCAATGATTACAATATTTTATTCAGTGTTTTGTTACAATAACAAGATGTTTTGGTTTGTTTCTTGTAAGCCTTAAATTATGCAGAACACTATAAAGCTATAAAGTCCCTAAGAATTTTGTTGTTACCATAGAAACTATAACTAATTAGAACAATTGCTTTAGTACATTACCTCCAAATTTTAAAAATAAATAAATTTTGATATTAAACTTGTAATTATTTTAACTATGAAAACCTGGTGGAAATTGTTTATAACAAAACATCAACAAAAATGTCAACATTTTGGAAAAAGTTTGGTAAAGTTTTTTGTTTCAAACAAACAAACAAACAAACAAACAAATAAATAAATTAATTACTTTATCAGGGAAAAAAGGTAATTCCAAAACGTTTCTAGTGCAAAATGTCATATAATTCATAACATCCAATGATAAATGAAAAATATGACTTGCACAAATCTGACATTGAGCATGTGACATATTTTTCTCAGTCCAGTTTTGGTTCTGTGACTGTTTGACAGTGTTGACAAATATGCCTAGCTAACCTGAATTGAGACCTGTTCATTGTTTCCATCTTAAGTGTATAATTGGCTTTAAGAAAGTGTCAGCTTATAGTTTGTTTGTTTTTCCCCCAGAAATGGCTGTAATTCTGTCCTTTGATTTTTAAAATAAAAAACCCACGTGTATCCAATAAGTTTATGAATAAAGTCCAAAGCCGAGAAAAAAATTACAGTTAAAATGAGATTGGCATTTCCATACTGAAAATCATTCAAAAACTGTGAAGTAAATATCACTCTTGGTGAAAGATCATGCTGAATGCAATCTGAGAGCAGGAAATGAGGTCATAAAGTAAGTGACACTTATATCAACTGCCAATTATTTCATTTGTAGCCTCTTGAGGTTGTAATTAAACACTCGGTACAATCGGATGCAATGCAATCAAGAGAACAACGAGAAGAAAATAGTTATCACTTCAACACACACACACACACACACACACACACACACACACACACACACACACACACACACACACACACACACACA
>JBCNYH010000024.1:33054073-33069223 GCA_039654325.1 Tandanus tandanus
ATTTCCCACGGCACACCTGATGATCTCTCACGGCACACTAGTGTGCCGCGGCACAGTGGTTGAAAATCACTGTCCTACAGTATGTATATAATGTGATAGGTTCACCTGTATGAAAGTTGAACAAAAAAAAGCAGTTTAAGGTAAAAAAAAAAAAAAAGTCATGACTTTTCATGACCGTTTAACATAATTTAATCTAAATATTTGACTCACCAAAGTAGCCTCCTCATTTTATTTTCATTTATTTATTTATTTATTTATTTTTTGTGCAAATATTCCAGCTGAACACACATAGCATTCTTTTAACAATGTAAATAAAATAAAATATTGTTCTGGAAGTTCTTCCCAACACTGTTGCAATGTGTTGCATTTGTTGGTTGCTTTGCCTACATCCATCGATCCTTTTCATCCCAAACCAGTTCAATGGGGTTTACGACTGGAGACTGTGCTGCCATTTTGATTTAAAGCCAACTGTCTTGCTCTTTTGTTTTAAGGTAGTTCTGACCTACCGCTTGTTTCTTTTCAGGTCATGAAAGAAATTAAATCAAACTTGCAGAATTCACTATTGGAAGTGAAATTTACAGCAGGATAATGATCCACAGTGGAAAGCTATCTATTGAAAGAATACTTGCAAAAGTCCTGACCTGAACCCTACAGAGGATCATTGGAAACTAATGGACAAATGATTTAAAGAAACTTTAAAGTTCCACCACAAATGTTCAAGCCTAGACAAGTGAAGAACTTCTGTGAAACAAAACATGATATATCAAATACTAGCACTGTAATTCTTTAAGGAAGATCCACTATTGAGTGTCCAAAAACATTTTTTTCCAGTTTATTACGCCTAACATTTTAGTGTGTATATACTAGCAGAACAATTCTGATCAGTCCACTATCTATTGGTTAAAAAAAAATGGATAATGTCTTAATAAAGACCGTGGACACATTTTGTGATGGTCATTTGGAGCAGGTGGCATCATCCTTAGTCTGAAAATTGAAAAATAAACCATACAAATCTTGTTTTAATTGTCCTGCTTTGGTTAAATAAGTTTAAACTTTAATTGACTATAAACTTAAAATAAATTTATGCCATTTCAAAGTGGTTGACCGTGTAGTATATTGTAAACCTTTAAATAACTATAAAACCATGCTGTTACACAGCCCCCAGGACTGTGTGAGCAGATCTCACCTGCCTCTGTCATGTTTACATAAGTACAAATAAACTACACAAACTATGATATTAAACTAAATATAGTTATGTTTTAGTTTGTTTTACTTTATGTTGTATTAAAAACCCTTAATGAGTAAACAACAACAACAATAAACAAACAGACAAACAAAAACCCCCTCTGTTACCTAAAATGCATTTGCTCTTTGTGCAAAGCTCACATGGCATGCCTCTGTCATTGCAAAAGTAATAATAAAATTATTAAAATAATAAACTTTTAAAATATCGATTTATTTTAATCGGCTTATGGTCCTGTATAGGTGGATAAACTAAGGGATGCAAGTGCAGATAATACAAGTGCAGATAAAACTTATTTTAACTCATTTTAAATAAAAATCCAGAATCCCCTAAGAGAGTGAATAGACAAGCAGACCTAAGGTGCAGAAAAATGTTGTCTGAGGCACAGGGAGATAACCAATAACAGTAAAGAGAAACAAGTTGATACACAGACTGGTATACTGAATACTAAATCTTGGTATGTCACAAGAACAATACTTCACAAATGAGCCTGAGACATTCATTCATTCTTACTTTTGCAGAATTGCTTAATCCTAATAGGGTTATGGGGAGGCTGGAGCCTATTTCAGACAACTCTTGGAAAACCCTGAACAGTTTGCCAGTTCATTGCAGGGCCAACACACAAATATTCACACTCACGTTCAGAACTAGGGGCAATCTGGACATGTCTTTGGAGTGAGGGAGGAAACCGGTGTAATCTGAGGAGACCCACGCAAGCATGGGGATTACATGCAAACTCCACACAGGAACACCCTTGCTGGGCCCGGGACTTTTTGTTGTGAGGGGGACTTGCTAACAACTTTGCCACTGTGCCACTCTAAGCCTGAAACAGAAACCCTTTTATAGTGCAGTTGATCCGGATGCATGGGGAACAAGTGTGCAGTCATGCAATGCATGTTAGTCAGGTGACTAGGATGGTGCAGGAAATTTTGGGAAGTGTCATATTGAATGCAGGTGATGTGATGATTTTATTATATACAGTATATTTTTTTATTCCTAAGCATTACCATCTATACATGCATTCTTACTGTATTGACATGGCTTAAATATCTCAATATTTTTTTAGGTCACGATAAAAACCCATATCAGAATTTTTCAATTATAGTGTCTGTTTACACCATAACGTTAACAGTATAATATTGTATACTCTAAGAAAATTCTTATGGTCTGGGCAAACAAAATATCACACATATAAATCATTTTTCCTCACAAAAATAATTTCCATAAAAAACCCCGTGTAATTGGTCATTTTTTTAATTATTATTATTATTATTATTATTATTATTATTATTATTATTATTATCATTAGGAATTCTTAAAAAGCTTGATGATTAAGGACTCAACAAACAATTCAGAAGGAATTAAGAACACAGTAAAAAACTTTAAAGTGCATTCCTTATTACATGGACTGCAAATCCTCCTGGAAAGTGATGCTTTTGGACCCTTCGCTTCTTACTGATTACACTGACACCCCTGAGAGTGATTCCATTTCTGTGTGGCCCTGCTGCAATGCACTGATAAATGTGAAATGCAATGCAACGAGGAATTACTCTCCCTTGTGACCTTTATTTAAAAAAAAAAAAAATAAATCCAATATCATTGATTGTTTCCTCAAGAGATTGGGCGATATAAAAGCAATGCACTGAAGGGTTTCTATCTTAAAGCAAATCACAAAGGGAAATGCAGTGCAGCAGCACAAACGGCTTTTAAAGATGGGTCAGAAAAAAGCAATAAACTTTTTTATTTCAAAGATGAACCTGCAGTATATATGAGAAAAGGGGTATAAGAATGTTTTCATTTTCGTTGTTCAAAATCTTCTGTCTGTCATTTATAAAAAGTAATTGGAAACAGAATAGTAAATGTCTGCACTGCACTTAATCAGTTTTGACTTGATTGTACTTTACTCCAGGAAGGAATTTTCTCTATATTCTCGAGAAAGGGGAATTTATACCAAAGCAAACAGGAAATTTTGCCTCATTTCCACTAAGTGTACAGCTTGATGTATTCAATTTGAGATAACAATACTCATCTAAACTTCATGCACTACAGTTCATATTGCGCTGAAATATAATAACAGAAGTATGCAAATTCAGACACCTTTTTTATTTTATTTTTTTATTAAACCCTTGGCAATTTCTTCACCCATAAATGTTATTTCAAGATATAACAGAATGAGGGTAGAGCAGGAGATGGGAATGGGAAGTATGTTATATTCATCAAAAATCTTACGTTTAAGGTAGCATTTCATCGAATTAGGTAGTTAGCCCTGGTGGGAAGGTTTTGTTTTCCATTTGGGTTGTGTTTGTTACCTCTGCCAAGGAGGTTATGTTTTTGTGGGTAGTGGTTCATTTTTTTGATGATGTGTTTGTGAGCAATGGATTTTGATTATTTTTTCCTGTAAAAATATGGCGATACAAGATGGTAATTTGTTTGGGGTTTTTTTGCTTCATATGGGGGATTGCTAGGCTTTTTGCTAGGCTTCTATATAAAATCTATTAAATTATCTAATCATTATCAATGATTCCCCAAATGAAATAGATTTTTCCTGCCCTAGGGCCTGGATATGAAACAATGTGACATTAATGAGAAACTGGATGTGGGTTGAGGCATATATTTATTCTTTGAGGAAATGTCGGATAAACTTCCACTATTCACAGAGCTGCATAGTTTCACTTGATCAGTTTTTTCAACCATCACAAACTTGCGAAAGGCGATAGTGTTCCAGTGAAGACATTCACCACCTTATTAAGAGAATCCAAAACCACAAACCTAAATTGCTGCTGACAAGGAGCCAAGAGAGAACGAACAGGCCGAGCACTAAAGCATGACCACATGAAAACAAAGCTCAGTGCAAACACACTGCAGGACCTTCACAATTAAACTCTTACTTTAACTCACTGCATTAAAAAATACTAAGATTTGCACCATCTCCGGAATCAAAGCATACGTAAATACAGCATGGGAGCTTGATACATTATTTATGAATCCTAGCACTGATATTCCTATAAATTAGATATTCCTTAATAGATTCTTTTGAAAGTTTTTTTTCTGACTCGGCAGGTGATTAAACCAATTTGCATAAATATAAATATGCAGCATTCATATTAGTGCTGATGATAGCACATTGAATGCCAACATCAGCCTGTTAACTGACCGCTGCAAGCATTTCATAAATCAGTTCATAATACTGTGCAAGATAAGCCTGCATAATATGACAAAAGAACAAAAGATATGTTGCGTAACGTAAATCTAATCACTGCAAAACCTGCACTGATGTTGCTCAGAGAGTTTCCATGTGTATGTTTCCCACAAATGTGTCGAGTCAGCTTTCTGGTTATTAGAAAAGAAAACAAGGCTTGGAGTTTCATAAGTGTAACATGATATAATTCAGACCTACTGTATGTACAACGAAATCTCACCTGCGTATGAAGCTTTTCAATCTGCTTCTCATTGACGTTGGCATGCTGGTACACCCGGCTCTTGTAGCGAAACTGAGAAAAACAAAAGCAGGGAATGAGCAGTAAGATACATCCTTTAATGCATTAACTCCCACAGATTGGATAAAGAGTACTTCATATCCTGCTTTGTGTGTTGCTGTGGCAGCACGTGTAATGGAAGTGTTAAACCTTAAAACCTTTAAGTCTTTAAAGGTAATTATAAGCTTGTGTGCTTTTTAAATGACCAACAACAGTCATAAAGGACAAAGCAAATAGAGGACATATTCCATTAACACTATATAAATCTCAGAGTGGATTGAATTTAATAAACAAAGCTCAGTGATGCTTTTAGCAACAGCAGCAACAGCACATAAATAAATACTCCACTAAGTAAATGCTTGTTTTTCATCGGGTCAAGTTGGATTGAATTTTATTTAGACCCAAGATCAGAGAGAATCTAAGTATGTAAGAAGGTGATTTTTTATTTTGGCATATGCAATAATTTATGATTAAGGTCAAACAAGCCAGGCAAGGAACATCCATGCCACTAATGCTGTATAAATACAGCCAAACCATGAGAAATAAAACTAGGGATACACATAGCAGGACACTGTTATGTGGTTGTATAGACATAGAATACAAGAGGTTTTGTGTTTAGAATTTACAAATGTCTAAGGTTTAAAGTTGCTTATTCATTTACCAGGTATATTAAACATATACGTGAAGTACAGTGTTTTCTCTTGGAAATAAATTTATATCAATCAAGTTTTCAATCTGAAAATATTTTTTTCTGCTACTACCAGCAAGTGTCAATGACCCGTGCAATGGGCATTACGATCTGGAGAATGTAAACATACCATTTAGTGCACACCATCTAGTGGTGAGAAAGCAGAACTACCATCAATAAAAATGGCGACCAACAACACAGTCACGAACAACACAAGCAGTGAAAAACCTGTAAGTTTAACAAAATTAAACATTTGGTTGTGATTCATGCCATGCGATTTGATAATCAAAGCAATAAATAGTAAATGTGAATCAACTGAGGAGTCCACTTGTAAAACCTGCTAAGTCAAGTTTTGTAAAAAAAAAAAAATAAAAAAAAAAAAATTAAAAAAAAAAAAAGGGATTTCCCTTAGCCTCTTTTTCAGGCACCTGCACATGTCCCACTAATAGCTCCACTTTCAAAACCTGCTAACTCGTTGCAGCAGAAGAAGCGAAACACTGTCAGATAATTTCTATACCTATAACAAAATCAGATTTTTCTTAAAAACTGACCAACTTGACTTAGCAGGTTTTGCAAGTGGACTCCTCAAATATGTGCTATATATAGTTTTGAGCTAGAAGAAAGATTATTCCTAGTGTTACACCAACTTGTTATTGTAAATAGACAAATAAGATTATATGAAAACAGACAGAACCAAAACAAGGTGCAAAACAACTAAATGAGAAATACTGAGCCTGTGAGCTGGGTTGATTTCACCCGGACTTTAGTATTCTGCAAAGATTAACTGATGACGGTAGATAAACAAATACTGGCATGTGTTCGGTTGGCTATAAAGGGAACCCAAACTCTGCATAATATTCATATATTATTATTTGTGTCAGACACACTTACCATCATTTTGCAATACTTTATATTAAAACATGCTTGTAATTATTTTTAATTAAACACATTTTAAAGGTGTGAGTTTTGAGACAATACCTGGACATAGGCATAACCATATTTCATTAGTTTGGGGTTTACATCTTAGAAACATGGCTTGTTAAGCCAATGTTTTCGCTAGATCACCCCTTTAAACCAGAAAGGCTTGGGAAAAGCAGGTACAAGCACATAGGAGTGGAGATTTAGGTGTTTTCTATGTGGCAGAGCGAAAAAGAGCTGCTTTTGCCAGCCAGTTACTTTCGCTTGAGTTCTAGTAAAGAGAGGTTTTTTAATAAAAATGGCCAGTCCCTGGTGTGTATGCGCAATTGGTGACACATTCCCTTTAAATTGTTAGTGTTGGTAGGGTAGGAGACAAGGGGTTAGATTAGCTATTAGTTATTGCAGTTATTTATATTAGGCTACACTTTCAGGACCAGATTGAAAATGTATTGTTGTCGGGGATAGGGTTATGGGGTTTAGACTAACTATTCAGATGATGGGTTCATTCATTCATTCATTTATTTTCTAAGCTGCTTAATCCAAATTAGGGTCGCGGGGAGGCTGGGCCTATCTCAGCAGTCTCTTTGGCAAGGGCAGGGTACACCTTGGACAGCTCGCCAGGCCATTGTAGGGCCAACACTCACACAACCATTCTCACTCACACTCACACCTAGGGGCAATTTGGAACAATTAGCCTACTATGCATGTTTTTGAACTGTGGGAGGAAACCAGAGTACTCAGAGGAAACCCACGCAAGCACGTGAAAGACATGCAAACTCCACACAGAAACACCCAGGCCCAAGAATTGAACCCAGGCCTTCTTGCTGTGAGGCAGACGTTCTAACCACTGCACCACCATGCCTCCCAGATGATGGGTTATGTATCTTAATTCTAAAGAAAAATGCCTGCCTAAATATCTCTAATAAAGAGGATGTTCATGCCATTTATACTAATTAACTAAGTCCTAAGAAACCATAACAACTAAAAGCATTCTGGACTCTCTCATGTTTGATCATGAAATTACCTCAAGGGTGGGCACATCCTTGCTGATGGGGAACGAGTGATCACGCAGAAGCTTCTCCTCCTCCAAGAAGGTGCTCTCTCTCCCCTCCACAGCTGGTTGAAAGAGGCCATAGTTCAACACGTCTCTCAGACTTTGCGTTAGTGTGCACAGGATTTGCTGCTTGGCTGCCCAGACTGTACAGTCATTCTTGAACCTCATGGATCTCTGCCAGATGGATAACAACACACACAAAGAGCTTTATGAGGTTTAAGTTCTGTACACATGGACTGGGGGAACAGCATGGCCAACTATCTTTTCCCATTCCACAGCATTTAAGTGTGAATTAAACACTTTAATCTTCGGTTTAAATCACTATTCTATAATATGCAGGTGTAAAGTAGATAATTACAGACTATATTACTGCAGTATTTTAGAGATCTTTAGGCAGATTGGCTATCTTACCCATTGTGTTTGATGTTCTTATGACCTTGTTTTTCTAAATAAGGGTTTCTGTTGTCAATTGTAGGAAAAAACATATACAACGCTATGCACCAATCAGCCATAACATTAAAACCACCTTACTGGTCTGTGGCTAAGCAGCCCTTTACACAGCAAGCTGCAATGCACCGTGTTCTAAATCCTTTCTATCAAAGCCAGCATTAAAAGTTCTTTTGGGGTGTTCCTGGTATGCAGTGGAAACTACCTACCAAAGGTGGTCCAAGGAAGGACAATCAGTGAACTGGCAAGAGTGTCATGCATGCCCAATTCTCATTGATGCACATGTGAAGTATGTTTGGTCTGATCCCAAGAGCTACTGTAGCACAAACTGCTGAAACTGTCAATGCTGATTATGATAGAAATTAGTCAAACACACAGTGAATTGCAACTAGCTGTGTATGGGGCTACATAACTACAGTCCAGTCAGGTGGTGTTAATTTTATGGCTGATCAGTATATATATCTCAAGTCTCTATTAGTATATTGGGAAATGATTCCCAGCAAAGCAGCTCCATACAGCATTCGTGTTGTGATATGCTGTATGTATTGCCTCAAGTTTATCTGTTTTTTTTTCTTGTTGTAGTTGTAGGACTTTTTTAGCAATGCTATCTATATATGCCAAAAGAGAGAGAGAGAGAGAGAGAGAGAGAGAGAGAGAGAGAGAGAGAGAACTTGATTAAAAAAAGACAGATTGGGTTAGGAACAAAATGTTGACAACAAACCTTATTGTTATAGTTTTAGGAAAGGCTTTGCCAAGAGAGAGTAAAACTACACGCTATCCTAAATAAAAACTGTTTTCTGGAGGTTGTGTAATGATGCAGGGCATTAACTGTGCAACAATATTGAATTGCGGTAAATCAATATAATAGGTCGAAACCGGTTAATGAGCCTGATCTCATGAACTACAACGAAACTTTAGAAAATACATATATTCACAGGAAAAAGGGTGATGAAATGTGAGAAAAGGCATTTTCAGACACAGCCGACTTGCATTATTCAACACTGCAGAACAATATACAGTGAGTAAATAGACGTTAATGGGGCTGCAATTACGAGCAAGTCTTCTGGCCATGAAGACAGGCTTTAGGGGTTGCAGCTATATTTCAGGATTTGCATCCATAAATATTTATTCTTTTTGGGTTTGCATGAAAAAAAGAACAGGTAGGATTCAGAATTCACCTCAAGGCTTTTACCAAAATCATTTACCAAATCCATTGGTTCCATCTAGACATCTGAATGTAAAAACCCTTCCTAACACAACTATCAGTATAAGTACTGGTATAATAAATTCATAGTATGATAAGCACTCAGTAATGCATATTTATATTTGTAATATTTAACATATCAAATATCCGCCATAACTCATGAGGCAGTGCATATATTTGGTTTGGAAAACTGAAGAGTTTTACAATGGCGTTAGCAGTTCAGCAAAACAATACACTGTAATGATACTCTTCTCTCAAAGTTTCCTTAAGTAGGCTAACCTGTATTAATACTTATGAAGCATCTTGTAGCAAATGTTGGCATGTCTCTTATTGTGTGTTTCTAGTGGAAGTCATTAATTAATATTTTTAACATGGGAAAGGGGACATACAGTTCATTCACCTCAATTATTTAAAGGTTTGAAAAGGCTTGTTGCTAGGCAACTGAGAAATACAAACAGAGTCTCTTCTAGTTTATGACTCAGGGATATTATTTAGCTAACTAGGCGCTAGCCAGCCTGTCATCATGCTAAAAATAAATAAATAAATAAAAATCATAAGGAACTATTGCGACTTGTTCCTAATGTGTGCTGATGTATTTCTTGTAGCTTATAATCTTTTTCAAAATGAGTTTTTATTGATTGGAAATAGAGTGTAATGCATTTCTTTAGAAGTTTTTAATGTATTTCGGGTGGTCTGTAATGGTAGTATAATGGTAAGTGTTATGCCCGTCTTTTATGCAAAGTGACCTGGGATTGGCTTCCAGCTTCCCCCACAACCCTGATAAATAAGCAGCATGGATGAGGGATGGATGCTTCCCAATGACATTTGTAATTGTAATGTAATTGGGTTCTAGGCATCAGATTAAATTTTTAGATTTTTTATTTTTTTTTTAATTTTGATTTAATAGTGTCATTTATTCACTGCCCTTTATGCCTACTGGGATGTAAGGCAGCAAGAATTGTTTATTAATAAAATTAAATAGTATAAAATAAAATTATCCACCTTAGGCTTGGTGGACATCACTGAATAATCCCTGAGACGCAACGGGACAAGTCAAAGATACTCACCGATTCTGAGGTGAATAAATGCAATTTGGAACCGCCAATTAGCCTAATGTGTATGTCTATGGACTATGGGACGAAACTGAAGTAACCGGAGGTAACCCATGCAAGCACAGAGAGAACATGCAAACTCAAAACAAAAACTCCCTCTCCGAACTCAGCACTTAAATCCAGGACCTTACTGCTGAGAGGAGGATGTGCTAACCACTACACCACCGTGCTGCTTATACTAACAGTGCAAATCAAATTGAAGATTATTTCTCGCTGTAATGATATATACTTAAATAAAAGGGAGTGGTCAGGTCCACCTGTTTATAGCTTTTATAATATATGCAGTAGGCGGAACGGTGATGTAGTGGTTAGCACATTCGCCTTACAGGAAGACGGTCCTGGTGCCCGCCCTCGCCCCGTGTCGGCTGTGATAGGCACCAGTCTCCTCGCAACCATAATAGGATTAAGCAGTTCGACAAATGAGTGAGAAATGAGTCAATATATGCATTAGTAGGAACTCGTTTTGTGGATTTTCCAGAACAATAATGTGTTTATAAATGGATAAAAAGTACAGTACAATGAGTTGTTGTGTAACCACTTCAGGGTGGGATCAGTATCCCACTGTTGATTATGCAAGAGATGATGTACAGTGAGTCATTTATTATCTCTAAATGAACCCTGCCTGGGGATCAGGACCCCAATTACATCCCCCTGAAGGGGCTTATTTTTAGATAATTTCCTACTGTATGTTATCCCACTTATTACATGACTACTTAGAAATTATTGATTTAAAGGTAATTATATTGATTTAAAGATGATTTTAGTGCCTCCCCTAATTATGCACTCTGTAGCATCTGTATATAGCACTATATAGTTGAATACCATAACTGACCAATCAGGATTGAGTATTCAATGTGATCATTTTCTGTAACAGCTAACTGAACTTCTATTTTTCCATTAATATTATAGTTGGTTTGCTGGTGTTTTTTTTCCCCTAAATGCCATTCAAATGAATGAGTTCTTAAATTACTGTCTTGTTGCGACTTTTCTAGTTATCCTTTTAGGACACTATGCCATCATCATGTCACCATGTCACTCTCACACCTGTTTATCATTTTAATCAAGATTTCTACAGTAAATCTGGATTCCAGCATCATATACAATGTTGGAGTTTTCAGTGTACTGTAAATATGTGATCCAGATTTTTTTTTTTTTAAGTTTTAAATGCAAATCTACCCACCTATATTTGTAAATGAGACGCCCTCAGGCTGCATAAATTGACAAAGATTAAGACAAAAACAAGCTCTTAAGGACCGATCTTATTTGCTGCAGTATGACAGTAAAAAAGCTCTGAGACAACACTTTGTTCTCATCAATCAGACTTCATACAATCTAATTGAATAATTTGTACAGGGCACGATATAATTTGTACATTACCATCTGCAGTCTTGCTCTTCACTCTTAGAGTGAATACTTTACACATTTAAAGCAACCCATCCTCCAGCTTCCATATAAGTCTATCTTCAGTAGTAATATGTCAATTTCAAGTCACCACTTTAAGATTTCTCTTTTGGATGATCATTGAGAATAGACAACATTTCAGATATACATTAGTGTGAATGAGAGACTGCTGCTTGCTTAAAAAGGTCTTTTAGGTCTTGATATAAATATCTACCAACAGATTAAACAATGAATATAAATGTTCTAAATAGCAATGAAGACTGACGTTAAACTGATAAGTTGAAGGCAGAGCAAAACAAATCCAAACCTACTTTTAACCACAGTAAGGAAAAGACATATGGAATCGCATTTCAGTCAATATTAAATACATAAACAAACCAACAAATAAATATGGCTATAAGTCTTATAAAATAAAAAATATATATTAATTATTATCTCAATAATTTTAAAGATAAATATGGAATTAATAGAGAGAGGGACTGAAAACTATTTTGGCCTGGCCTGGCAGACCTGTCGATGTTACTCTCGCCAGTATTCTTGCTCACATGACATTGTGGGACGCTCAGGTAAAAATGTACATTCCGTAGATGACTGATATTGGCTACCAATATCTCTGTAAACTCGTGCCTGTGCACAGAAGTTGAAGATTAGACTTTGCTTCCACTTTTATCTGTCAGATGTTGCTTGCGAGGTTGATAGTAGCATTAGTGATACAGACACTGCACCTGTTAAGGATGGCGAGCCTCCCCATCAAATGCCAGTACCAGTGCCCTGAATGCCCTTGTTTACATTCGGAGATTTGGATCTGTGCAATGCCTCATAATGGCATTGTATCTATACACTGCTCCTATTACTGGGCTACTGCCATAATCATACACATCACTGGATTAAACGACTACGTATATGAAATTATTCAGATGATGAGAAGTGTTTTTTTAACGTCAGGAAATTACAGTTGTTTATCACAATACTCATGTAAATCACAGACACTGCACAAAATTGCCTCATTTCGATGCTTTTTTTAATACTTTCCCCAAAGAAACTACAACGAAGCTCTAATGTTACACAAGGTTACACATCACTGAAGAATTTCATTCAGAAATCAACTTTAGTTCCAAGACAAAAAGGTTTCATCCTTACCCTACAGCTAATTGCTCATGAATCAGAATGGCGGACAGCACTTTATCCAACTCAGAAATCTAATAGATAAATCAGAGTTACTCATTTTGGTGCTGAATAAGGACATCTGTTGAACCTTGCTATTTCTCTTTCACACTCCGGACTTTCTCACTGGAACGCACTAAATCACAACACACCACCATGTTGGCTTCCCTGTCTGAACGTGAAATACGCCTATTGTGGTGGTAATTTTGAAGGTTTTTAGTAGAACACAATAATTTCTGTATTACATCATAAGTGTACTTACCTTTTAAGCTGTGATTACTGGCAGGAAAAAAAAAGAAAGAAATGTACTCCTGAAATCCCAGCACAAATTTAGTGAATACTCCCTGCTGCTCAAAATCTCGATCTGTCTCCTTATTGAGCGTGAGTTTGGGATGTGAGTGAATTTTTATCGAGGTTACTAATCCCTCTCTAAATTAATCTCAGTTATAAATATATAATAAATGTCCCCTAAAATAAATAAAAATACTTCTAAAAAATAAAAATGTCCTCAAATTTACACACACACACACACACAAACACACACACACACACACACACACACACACACACACAACTTAACCCAACTTGAATATACAATAATTTGAATATACTATTTATTCAGTAATAAAAAGGAGGCTATACTGTATGCATGTTTTATTTAACATGTGATATCAGCCTTGTAGAGCTGAAAAAGTAAAAGCCTTGTATGATCTGTTACATTTGCAGGAGGACAGGCATTCAATTTCTGGCTCATTTTCCTTTCATCTCTGTATACAAAGGTAGTATTTTGGAGCTGTAATACAACTACTATTTGTGTTATACTGTATTACATAATGCAATTTCTACATAATAATTATTATTATTATATGTTGTTGTTGTTGTTTTCTTCCCCAAGGCTTTATATAAATTTGAGCTGAAAATAAACTTTAATTAATAACTAGATGACAATTAAGACAAATTAAGACAAAAAAAAAATATATATATAATCCATTCACGTTTCTTTACTTTTAACAGCACAACTTTGTGAAATGCACCTACAGAGTTCTTTGCTTTATGATGATGAATAGCAGAGTGAGAGTGTCGGGTAGAAATGAGTACAGTACTTCATCCAAGAATGGATGCTGCTTTAATAGCTGTTTTTTATAGACTTATGGACTCCTACTGTGCTTTTAGGAATGAGTTAGTGTACATCCAGTTATATTTTTCCCAGTGGCCCAAAGCTGTCTCCCTCACTTTGTGCCCTCATCAGGAAGCTGCTACGGAATCAGAAGGCAATTTACGATAATGATATAACGCAGGCCAAAGCACATAGCCCCAATGCCTGGGGAAAACAGGAGCACTGAGCTCACTGCTTGAACGTGTGTATGTGTGTGCGTGTGTGTGTGTGTGTGTGTGTGTGTGTGTGTGTGTGTGTGTGTGTGTGTGCGCACACGCGCACAAGTGCACTCATGCTATTTTAAATGTTTTAATGGGGACAAAATATATTGTCAATCCCAGTGAAGAGGGTGTGGTCTCAGTGCATCAGTCACAGTGACGGAGGTGTGGCCTCAGTGCCTGTCAGTCACATTGTGGTCTCAGTGCCTGTCAGCCACAGTAAAACTGAGGCATCAGTGCCTGTCAGTCATGGTGAAATTGTGGCTTCAGTGCCTGTCAGTCACAGTCAAGGAGGTGTGGACTCTGTGCTTGTCAGTCACAGTGAAAGAGGTGTGGCTAAATGCCTGTCAGCCACAGTGAAGCTGTGGCCTCAGTGCCTGTCAGCCATAGTGAAGTGTGGCTTCAGTGCCTGTCAGTCACAGTGAAAGAGGTGTGGCACCAGTGCCTGTCAGTCACAGTGAAGGAGGTGTGGCCTCTATGCTTTGTCAGTCACACTGAAGGAGGTGGTCCCAGTGGCTGTCGGTCACAGTGGGGTAGGAGGGGCCTCAGTGCCTGTGAGTCACAGTAAAGGAGGTATGGTCTCTGTGCTTGTCAGTTGCAGTGAAGGAGGTGTGGTTTCAATGTCTGTCAGTTACATTGTATTATTGTGATAGTGTGTGTGTGTGTGTGTGTGTGTGTGTGTGTGTGTGTGTGTGTGTGTGTGTGTGAGTGTGTGTGTGTGTTTGTGTGTGTTTGTGTGTGAGTGTGTGTGTGTGTGTGTGTTTGTGTGCTCACAGACTGCTGCAGATCAGGAATAACCACACAGATGAGTAAGGTGTCACCGCGGCTACTACTCGGTCGCTCCACACACAGCCGCTCGTCTCTCAAGCTGTCCGACTCCGAGCTGCCTGAGTCGGAGAAACTCTGAGCCATCTCCTCCTCGCTGGACATGAGACTTCGTGGCATAGCAAGCACTGTATTGAGAGAAAACACACACACACACACACACACACACACACACACACACACACACACACACACACACACACAAACAAACAATAACAAAAGAGAATACAGACAACTTTACAGA
>JBCNYH010000024.1:33106793-33122142 GCA_039654325.1 Tandanus tandanus
ACACACACACACACACACACACACACACACACACACACACACACACACACACACACACACACACACACACACTTAATGTTAAGCAAGAAAACGAGCCCATCTATTAGGATTTCGCTGTCACCAGAGTCATGTGACCAGCTTTTTTTGTGTCACAGCAATTGTCCCATAGCTCACATTCTTCCACACTAAACATAGAAACAGGTCCTCCATTCTTACTGGCTGCAGCAATGCATATTACTGTAGCAGAACTGAAGGTTTATATATGGATTAGGACAAGTAGGAGGTTTACAGTTAAACTGGTTCAGTTGCTGCAATAGTAAAGTGCTAGTGTTTATTCATTACTGATATCCTGTATACAACACAGGAACAGTGAGATTTGATTGGACCACTATTTGGGGTTTAAAAAACATTATCCTGTGTGGATAATGCTTGAATCAAAATGACGGCCACTCATGGTTAGTCACAGTCACGTCATCATCACGCTTTAAAAAAATGGAAAAATAAACCATAAACATAATTGTATATAATAGTAAATACTACAACTTCATATGAGTGTGGTTTGTTTCCATGTAGTATAAATTCTGAATGGGTTTAAAAAGACCGCATTAGCTACACAGCACTTACCTCTGCTTAGAGTGTGGGGAGCACCTGACCGTTCTCTGTCATGGTTAAAATATGTAAAAATAAACTAAAATTTTTGTTTGATTTTGCTTTATATGTTGCCATGTAGTATACTAAAACAATTATTGGCCCTGGTTCAATGGATGTCCAGTTCGAAGACAACTGAATTACAACCACCTGGCCTTCTGTGCATAATTGTTAATTGTTCAGTGTTTAACTGTTAGCAGGAAGCAGTTAAATGTGGGGTGTTGTATAATGTCTAGTTGATGTTTCAGTACTGGGGGGGTCAAAATCCAAGTTTTTGGTAGTGATATAATTTTGACTGTACTCTCACACACAAGTGTAAAAGTCATTTGTCAAAGTTTGTACTTAATGAGGCGTTTCATAATAGCTCAAAAATTCAGTTACTAGGGCCAGATTTACCATGAGCAGGGGCAGACTTATATATGGGCGATATGGGCAAGATATATCTTGCAAAGGGGAACATAGGGTTCTTAAGCTGCTTTCACACAGGAAGTGACAAGCTCGCCACTGAGCGACACGCAACATCGCCTGGCGAGAGAGACGAATCGCTTTACCTACCAGCTCTCGTTACCCAGGTAACTCCCTCGTGTGTTTCCCACTTCATAATCTTTCCGAGTGAAACTGTGACCACGCTTCGCTACAGCAGGTACGTGAGAGCTTTTAGCATCATTATCTTATATTGTTTATGTTTAACTCATATTTTCATCATATACAGATTATTGTTCAAATGTAGCCTTTTACACGATTCGGTAGGAAAACCATATACTCGAGTTAACTAGCTAACGCACATAATTTCATGTAGCCCTAAATAAACTTATATATAAATATAAACTCTCAGGAAATGCTGACCGTTTCAGAAACATGGACCCAGGCATCACATACCAGGTTTATTATTCTTGTAAAATGTGCGCAGTCATAAAGAACAGGATACCGAGACACGGCAATAATGAGCTGCACTTTGCATGTTGATGTGAGTGGGTAAATTGAATTAGTGTTGATGGTTTTCACACGGAAGGTTAGAGCAAAGCCTGTATCTTTAAGCTCTGATTGGTAATCGGGTGACTCGTGTCACGTGAAAGTTCAGCTCAGTTGAACTTTGTGCCCACCCACTTTTTGTCATGCGAGAAAATTGTGCTTCTTGTTGCACGTATCGCGCACGATCTCTCACTTTGCACGGTTGCTTGTCGCTCCTGTTTGAATGAGGCTTTACACACAGGATGTCAGAAGGATCATAAATCACATCATAGGGACCACAGAAATCAATAGAATTCAATTGTTTGAGACCTGGGCTCAGCGAAGGTGTTTCTGTGTGGAGTTTTCATATTCTCTCCATGCTCTCGTGGGTTTCCTCCAGGTGCACCAGTTTTCTTCCACATTCTAAGGACAAGCACATTAGGCTAATTGGCTGTTATAAATTGCCCCCATGTTGCCCCTATCAGGAATCGAACCAGCAGGAAAAATGTGTGGCGGTGGGGAAGTGAGCTGCACCTTCCCTTCCTCCACCCTCATGACTAAGGTGCCCTTGAGCAAGGCACCTAACCCCCAACTGCTCTCCGGGCGCCCCAATGTGTGTGGCAGCCCACTTCTCCGAGTGTGTGTGCTCACTGTTTGTGTGTGCTCACTTTGGATGGGTTAAATGCAGAGGCAATAATTTCCCTTGTGGAATTAATACAGTATAGAAAGGTATTTAAATAAATAAATAAAAATTCTAGCGCAACAGTACTAATAAGCACTCGGTCTGTTAGTGTAAAAGTCTGGTTGAAGTAGCTTTTAATTAGCTTAATGTGCTCTGACACTTTCACAGCGGCGTCCATGTTTTCTTTTTCACTTAACAATTCGTACAACCCAAGGTGGAAAATAACATCATTACAACTTGCAAATTAGGTACCATGAATGCAGGATTGCCTCAAGGTGTGACTACGAATGTGACTGTGTGCATGCATGGTGCCTTGGGCATATCACTGTCTGCCAGCAGTATTCCCATGATAGACTCTGGATCCACTGTGACCCTGGATCTAGTGAAGGTGAATTGATAAATAATTGATAAATGCAGGTGGCACAGTGGTGGGTACTTTCTCCTCCAAGACTGAAGATTCTAGGTTCTAAGCTTCTGGCTGATTGGGGCCTTATATGGAGTTTTCAGTATTAAGCTTTTTCATCTGCAAAATTACCACATGTTCATCCATCCATCCATCATCCAATATCTACACTGCTAATCCGTCAGGGTCATAGGGGAACCTTGAGCCAATCCCTGTCGATTTCAGTAGAGAGGCGGCATACACACTGAACAGGTCACTGGGCTATTGTAGAGCTAACACAGACACAAACAGCCATTCATACTCATTCACACCTATGGATGATTTAGAGGAGCCAGTTGACCTAATGTGCATGTCTTTGAACTATGGGAGGAAACTGGAGCACCCAGAGGAATCCCATGCAAGAATGGGGAGAACACGTGAGCTCCACACAGAAGGGCTCTTGTTAGGCATGAGATTCGAATCCAGAGCCTGCTTCCTATGAGGCAACAGTACTAACCACTGAGCCACCTGAAATACTGAAACC
The DNA here is from genome assembly GCA_039654325.1 of Tandanus tandanus. Classification (NCBI taxonomy): domain Eukaryota; kingdom Metazoa; phylum Chordata; class Actinopteri; order Siluriformes; family Plotosidae; genus Tandanus; species Tandanus tandanus. The sequence goes on from JBCNYH010000024.1 coordinate 33,110,001, forward strand.
CATCTGTGATTTTAAATGTATTATGTATTCTCAAGTTCTCGTGATACATTTTTTAAAAATAGATTTTAATCAACAACCAAAATCCAAAGGTGGAGGTGTTACAACAGTGCCTGTATCAATAAACTCCAATTCCCAGAATCCTTTTTCGAATAATAAAATACAAGGCTTATCAGCTGAACAGTACCTCATTAGACTCGCATACACCTGTTCCCAATCAACGGTTCACTTCAAACACTCACTTCAGACCCATATCTATCATAGATAATCACCAGGATCACTGACTGTAGAGAATGTGAACGGCCTGGCTTCATTGCCATATGAATATAGAAATTAAGCCATACTGTACTTCCTTTGCTGTTTCCTGAATTGGAGCCAGAGACTATACAGTAGACAAGATTCTAACTTAGGTATACCAACTTATTTGGCATGCATTTCCCAGCTTGTCTGTTAAATGTCTTACAGATTGTCTGCATTGTGAAAATTAATTGCACATCGATCCAGACAGCTTCAGTTTCAGCTGGTGATATTTCATTAATAAGGAAGTGTCTAGGAAGGACATTTATTACGTGGCCATGACTGACATTAATGTGACAAACATTATCCATTTATCACATGGTTAAACCATACGTTAAACCATGGCACATGGTTATCCAAGCACACTGTAAACGAACTAACATATTTATAAAATCCATCCTAGTGTTACTAGTAGTGTATGTGTTTGTCGCTGACCACCAAAGAGCCTTAATACTCATCAAAGGAGTGACCAGGAATGATCAACTGAGGAATTACAACATCAGGGTACAGCTGAGGGTCCAGAGATCACTGAGCAGTATGGCATGCCCAGAGAATGGATACCACCAGGAACCTGGGGCGGTGGCACAGGTGGCAACCTAGAACCAAGAGAACCAGAGAAAGACCAGGAAAGAGGTGGATGGATAACATCAGGGACGGCATCAAGGCCAGACGGTTGCCACTGGAAGATGTCAAGATGGCTGCCCTATACGCAGCCACGGAAACCGGACACCTAACTGGTGCCTGGTTGAGGTTGAAAATTCAAATCCCACTGACTCAAAACGTTCCCCTATAATAGAAACTTGAATCCAGTTGGTAAAAATGTAGGAGAAGGTGTGTGTGCGTGTTACTCCAGGACTTAATTTTAGAAAGTATAAATAAATTAAATGATTTGTGTTTATTATTATGATTATCATTACGCATTATTATTATTATTATTGTTGTTATTATTATTATTATTGTTGTTGTTGTTGTTAATCTGTACTTATTTAGCTGTTTGATGCCCTCTAGCGGCCCAAAAAATAAATAAAAAATCTTTATAATCCATAATTCCGTAAACATCCTAAACGTCACTTCCTGTTACAGTCAGCTGCAAAACATAGGTAGAAGGTCTGAGGTAATATTTTTTGCACTGGGTGATTTTTATGTTATAAGTCTTGCTCGTGTTTTGTTCGTGTTGAACCCACGGCTAATAAAAACACTGCTAATTATTAGCCGCGACTTCAGTTATGAAGGTGAGTCTGAAGAAATGTTTTTGTTCATATTTACGAGGCTTTGCGACGTTAGCATCACAAATATTTATATACACCAACCGATAACATTCTTCACTTTACACCATAAAGTACATATTTACATATTTACTGAAAATAAGCGTGCCTGGTTTTTGTTTAGTCTGTTTTGAGTTCGAGGATGTTGCCCAAGGGTATCGTATTACCATATTGACAACGGATTCAGTGCTTAATATCGCCCTGTTGGAAAGAGAGTGCACTAGGCAAAGTGGTTTACACTGGGAGGCGGAGTGTACTTCCGCAGGGTGCACAGAGGTATTTGGTGTACGTCCAAATATATAATCTCCAAGTACAAGGGAATTGGTCTTTTTCCGTAAATATAAAGCCAACATATCACATTTACTCATTGGCAATTCATCTGCAGGTTGTATATATATATATATATATATATATGTGTGTGTGTGTGTGTATTCATATTCATTTGCAGTTCATTCAGTGCATATATTTTTATATATTATAGTGTCTATTAAAATAAAATAATTAAACCAACACTAATGAGTAATTTAGAAGGATTGTTTGTGTCTCTTAAACAATTTTACAATGATAAATTATATAATACCTTCTTTTCGTAAATGTAGTCCGTCTTTCCAAGATGTGTTAAACACACTCTTATTGTGGTGTGTGTCATACTGGAAACACTTATCTCTATATTTATATATATATAAAACAAAAGGCAAAATGACCTTGTTAAACATTTGTCCATCCATTATCTATAGCGCTTATTCGTCAGGGTTACAGGGGAAGCTGTAGCTAATCCCAGCTGACTTTGGGTGCGAGGCAGGGTCTATTGCTACAACCTAACTATGGATACAACCAACATAATGTGCATGTCTTTGAACTGTGGGAGGAAAGGAGGAGAGCAAAGGACAACACAGAAAGGTCCATGGCTGAAATTTAAACAAAGAAGTTTTTTGCTGTGAGGTGATGGTGCCAATCACTGGGACACCGTACCCCCTCCTTGTAGAAGATAGCGTCCCAAAGGTAAAATCGGTGCTTGGGAGCTTTTTGTACATGCCTGAGAGAGTGTTATGGACGATGTTGTGATGGTATACTACGTATACACTTCTGGGAAGTGACTGAATTGTTTCATCCTGTTCTAGTCTTGATTTTGACCAATGAAATGCTCTGTAGATTGTGTATGTCCCGCCCATGCTTATTTCTATTTGGCTGCACATCTTCCCACACAGTATTCTCTTTTCCAACTCTGAAGCTGAGAAGCAGTCTCTTGCTAATTTCTACGTTGTTCATATTTGGGTAGTTTGCTAAGTTTGTTAACACTCAGGTGAAGTGTAGGGTACTTGAACCACTTTGGGCTAAAGCGCTTCATCAGGCAAGCACTTCCTGTTTCAAAATTAAGGATGTCAGCATGTCGAATCAATTCAGTGCTCTCAAGGCATTGCATATGGGGGCTCAAAGCGAGAATTTCAGATTTCCAAAGAGGTGCAATTGTTCCTGCTTGATTCGAATATTCGAATATTGCACTTCTCTTACGGCAGCACATGTCAGTTTTATTTAAAGTAGGAACACCTCTAGCTTTAGTCTAAAACATTTTGTGTAAAGGACTATATAGAAACCATACAAATATAATAAAACTCTATAATTGTCAGGTCCGTGGTTTACAGTTAAATGTACATTATGCATCATACACAATTATTGAGATTTTCTTTACCAATTAGTTGCTGTTTAGCAGTGAAATATGCCAACAAGCGTTGGTTGACTTGGAGGTCTTTACTGATTTGCCATTTTCACACTGAAAGTTACGTTATGAACACACCAAGCTGACAAATTCCGTCTGTTATAACTTATCCATTTCCACGTAGCATCATCATAAGGCGTAATAAAAAAAAGGCAGTGTTGTGTGTTTGTAGGAAGCGCTGGTGGCTGGCTCCATCGATCAATGTCACGTACATAAGATAACCAACTGGCAGGCGCCTCAACGCATAAAAAATCTGATTAATAACAAAACTGAGAGGTCGGTCGGTTTAGTTCATATTTATTTACTTTTCATATTCCATTGGATTGGAACAATTTTGTCAGGTCAGTCAGGTTGGGGGAAACAGCATTTTTTTATTACGCCTAATAAATCGACTACATTGTTCTAAGTGTACAATCGTTGTAATCATTCGGGTGTTTCTAATCGTCCGGGTTTACAAGCTTCCTCCTGCATCATCACCTTCCAAAAGTCATTGCGCAAAACACATTGCATACTTTATTAATATCAGGCACGAGAATGGGGTTTTGAAAAAAGGGATGCCAAGGCCCCATTGGGGTTTAGGTGTGAACCCCCCCTTTTTTTCTATTTTTGCATGTTAAACAATAAATGCGGACTAACTGCAGGTAGGAATCAATTACATATCGGTGGCCCACCATGGGCATACTGACAGAGGTTTTAAAAATCTCTTTGAAGCACTTTAGTATGAAGTTTTTGAATGATTTCCCCCACTTTCTCCCTTATTTGCACTTCAGGTTTTCTGGTTCAATTCTAGATATTGATAAAATGTGTAAACAGGAAAAAAAAGTAATATTCATGTATACATGATTTTCATTATGGTAATCCATATACTTTAGTGTATTTATTATGGAACACATTACTTGGTTATCAAGTGTTTCTTGTGTTTTGCTTCTCACTAGTGCTTCTCAATAGCCTTCCAGCCCCTAGTACCTAAACCTGGTACATCAGCAGGTTTTCACACAAAATCCATGAGTTTTGGTGTCACCTTCTCCCCAGTGTGTACTGAAATCTTAATGCACTTTTCCAGCCACGATCAACTGAACTTATTCTTTAGCTTAGCATTGCATTCCACCACAGCCCCTACATCTAGAAAGCGCTTTTTATATCCAAGTATTTACGTGTTTTATTGGCACACTTTATACAAAACCTTTCCTACTTTCTGATGTAGTTACATTCATCTTTCTGCTTCATGTTTCATGTCTGGTTTCATGTTTTCCGGCACCAATAAACGAGCGTGTTTCTAAATATAGAAACCCATATAGGGAAAGTAAACATACTTCATTCATTCATTTTCTAAGCCGTTTAATCCTCATTAGGGTCTTGGGAAGAAGGCTGGTGCCCATCTCAGCCGACTCTGCAACTCTAGTTGGATAAAGCGGTTAATGAATGAATGAATTTAATTAATTATTCTCATAACATCAGTGCAAAATCCAATCTAAAATAAAACCCAACACAAAACACCTGATATTTGGTGTTAATAGGTGTGAGGAGAAACTTTTGTTATTTGGGACAAACTGTTTGTTTAAATGTAGGATATGGTGACTTTATCCCACAGGGCCCCAGCACAGAAAGCGGCGTGATGGAAGCGATGGATGAGAGCGCTACATCGCCCACTGAGCCAAACACCGATGACCTCCCACCATATCTGCGTGAAGATCCACCAGAAGGTACAGCACATCCTGATAATGTTCAGCTTCCTCCTGAAATCAGTCATCTCTATTGCCTGGAGCTCCTATCGTACTTTCCAGTATAATTTGGAAATGTGCAGTTTAGATGGAAATATGAAATGGAGCTCATGTGAAATTGTTGGGATCATTATAATAGGTATAAACCTCAGGCCTCAATATTCTGTTTCAGGACTATTCTGCGATATCTACCTTGCCTTCAGCAAATAATTGTTATTTTTCATTCAAAGTTAAATCAACTATACAATAACTACTGTGACCAGTTTCAAGGTGATAGCTGTTTTGGTTACTTCAGGGGTTTTTTTTCAACATTTTAACACTGATTCCTGATTGTACCCCTCAATCATGCTTCTGATCATTATGAGGTTTTTAAATTATTATCATTTGCTTTCACAATTACCAGGGCTAGACACAGAGTTTATAATTGCAGGCCCACCAAAACCTGAAATGTAGTGGACCAAGTTGGGCTACCGGCCCCGCAGTTTTGTGGACACGGTTGGGCAACAAGCTACAGTTTCTAGTGGAGCAAAGCAAACCGACACTGTACTGGACAGGCAATGCAGCAAGTTATTGAATTCACAAACATATTTACATAGTGTAAGGCAACAGTGCACTATTTGAGTTATAATAACTGGTACAGTAAAGCAGCAGCTTAACTCCAAAAAGAACTGGACGAATTTCAATTTCCAGAACAGTATAAAATAAGACAAGTATTTTAAACATTAAATAAGATTTTACTGGTAAAAGCAACACTACACAAATAATCATGATGTATTAATTAAGCTAAATGCATTTTAAATAACTTAATAAATGAGTATTGATTGCAAAGAACTACAACAGAGTAAACTACATTATTTAAGAGACTAGAACATGCAGTGGCACATTCCATTTTAAAAAGAACTTGTGTATGTGGGAACTCATGACTTTTTGCAGACACAAGTTCACAAGTTGTGGTCATGGGAAGCACTGCCATTTGAATGTTTTTAACAACTTAAGAAATGGAAATATGGTTTCATGAGTTCCATATGAACGCAGCATATGTTCTGAAACGAGTATAGCTGATGTGGCTCTAAGCTGTTTGCTTGAAATGGTTATGGGGTTATACCGAAAGCACTCATTAGATTAAGAATGTACTGCATCAAATTATAAATGAAATTCTTATCTTACATGCCCTACTGAAGTGTATGGACTTGTATAGCATCGGATACGAGGTACTGTCGAGCCACCAGCTCACCGAAAATGAGCTGGCCCCAACAGGTCTCCCGTTATATTTATTTATTTATTTTGGTGTGCCCACTTGAATACTTACTGGCCTTGGACCAGCGGGTCAGAGGTTATGTCGAGCCCTGATTACAGTGATGTTTAATAGAAGAGAAAAGCAAAACAACAAACAGAGAATAATATGCATGTTTTGTCGTTTACACTGGGGCATGATGTCCACGATCTCCACAATTTGAGTGAATCGTGATGAGTGTGGGGGCTCGTGGGATCGAATCGTTATGATCTTGAGGGAACTTGGTGGATTTGGGATGATCGTGCTGATTGTGGCAAAATTTTTGGCAGTCAAAAATTTTGCCACGATTATCCCGCTATATTACGATTTGACGCCAATGGTGATAAAATGTGGGAAGCGAGGAACAGCGCAGTAAAGCTTAACAGAGCGTAACAGACAGTGATGCGCCATCGTAGGGGATCTTGATGAACCTGGCAACATGATTCCTTCCTGGATGCGAGCTCTGTCCTTTTTATTCCCCGATCTGGCTCCAAGCGTGCTCAATCGTGGAGCTCCACGCTTTTTTTAATCGTGGAGATCATGGACATCATGCCCCAGTGTAAACCCAGAGTTAGCTTCTTTAAAAAAAGGTAGACTGAATGCAAGGCAGTTACTGGGACTCATCTCTGCTTGCTAAAGAAACAGTAAGCATGACTACGTTGATGGTAGTGACATTAGCATGATGCTTTGGAAGTTGTTTGACCTGACCGTGTACATGAGGTGGTTGCTAGAGGAAGGCCAATGAAGTCAAGCGGCATCATGGGTAATCCAGGAAACCATTAGCCAAAGCAAAACTAGAATGCGGGGTGTAAGAATTTTCATCTTTCACTAATAATTTAATTACATCAAATCTTTTAAGATTTAAAGATTGTGTATCGATGCTAAAAATTTTCAGGTGGATTTTACCTTTAATTCTTTATAATTCTTTACATTTTCAGTGCCTGGTTCTCAGTTTATGGAGGGGTTCCAGGAGGATAAAGCAATCTTTGTGTAACACAATTAGAAACTCAACTGTATGTAAATGTTTTCTTGAGTGTTTAGCCACCTATAAACCCTGGAACACACATGTTTCGAAGCTAGTGTACAACCTGAACATCACGGCTCTTGTAGGTTTGTCCCCTGTGAATTTTTCTTTGTTAGATCTCTCTGTTTGAAGCCTAATGCTGATTGTAAATGCACTCTTCAAAGAAATTTCAGAGCTGAAAATGGGAAGGAATGCTTAATGGGGAGATGTGTAGTACCAATTTCTTTCACACGATGGCAGTGTGTGTTCACAAGAGGAATATATTTGCTGTAAACATACCAGGCCTGTATTCCTTTTTTTATTGGATCTTTGGTTCATTACTATTGTATGAAATCTTGTCACTATCTACGAAGCCTTTCCATTACTTTATCAAATAATAATTATTAAATTTGTAAAATGCTGGATGGATTGAGTCCACATCAGTGCCAAAAAATCATTAATTTACTCATTCATTCATTCATTTATTCATTCATTTGCCAAAATGCTTAATCCTACTAGGATTGCAAGGAGGCTGGAGCCTATCTCAGTCAACTCAGGTTGAAGGCGAGGTAAATCTTGAACTGCTTGCAAGACCATTGCAGGGCCAACACGCCCACCTAGGGGTAATTTGGAACAGCCAAATAGCCTAATGTGCATGACTTTGGACTGTGGGAGAAAGCTGAAGTACCCAAAGGAAACCCATGGAAGCATGGAGAGAACATGCAGACTCCACACAAAAACACAATCACCGAGCCTGGGACTCGAACCTAGGATCTTCTTGCCGTAAGGCAGATGTGCTGTGTTAAACCAGAAGACTTTGTGAATTGTTTATAGTTGAAAAAAAGATTATATTGGAATTAATCTTATTGTTGGAGTTTGTTGGATTTCACACCAATTCAGCAAGAACGAGTTTGATTGAGATCATATTGGTCTTGTAGCTTAGTTTTTCCAGCCCATATTAGGTACTGGGTTTTTACAGTTCTGAATGAAGTTGCAACAGACAATTTGGTACATAGTTTTGACTACCAAGTAAATCTTGTGTTAATGCATTTGTGTCGCAGTATATTTATGACTCTGGTAAAACTGCCATAGATACTACTGCTGGGTCCAGATGAAGCTGTGAGTCTTAAGCTTAAGACCGAGGTTTTTTGTCATTAATATGGAAATTTAAATTGACTCAAACAAATTAAGATATTAAACCAAGTTGAGTTGCGAATCATAAGCATTGCATTTTAAATTAACTTGCAAGCAGAGCCTCAAGACCTTTGTCGAGTCCAAGACCAGGAAAAGTTTAGACCGGATCAAGACCGAGTTCAAAGAGGTTGGAGTACAAGACAAGACCAAGTCCAAATGAAGGAGACCATCAGTCAAGACAAGGACAGAAAAAAACCTTTAGAGCCTGTTCTAGATGGATTTCAGATTGATTAAACCAACGCCCATTTTCTGAAAGCACTCAGTTAATTTGTGATTTTGTCTGGAAGAAATAATTACTTAAAAAAAAAAACCACTATATTTTTTTTAAAGGCAGCTGGACTTTGTGAAGATCAGTATGAATATTTGGTGAGACCAGTGGCCAAGTCCAAAACAATAGAAAAATCAAGGTTTGAATCCAGTATTATAGCCTTTTTTGTGATTTCATGAGCATTGAAATTGATTTCAAGCTAAAATTAGAATCAAACTGAAAACCATAAGCTTTGAAGTTTAAGTTGAGTTGTGATTCCTAAGTATTGAAGGCCATTATGAGGTCTGATTTATAAGCATTGAAGTTTAAGTTCAAATCTGAATCAGTTTACGTTATAAGCTTTAGATTCTAAATCAATTTGTACGATACCTCAGTGCCGATTCGATTTTTTAAATTTTGGCTCTGTAAGTATCCCAATTACTGCAGTAGCTTGTTGCAGAAATGATTCAAATGGTATCAACCATGCAATTTGGTACAGAAGTTCAAATAACACTATCATAAAATAACCCTGACCATCAAAAATTTTGATTTTTAAAGAATGGCCATCTTTCTGCCAATCCAAAAATGTTAAGTTTAGTTTTCATTGCACAGAGCTTCACTGAAAACACCTTATAACAAATGTATGTATGACAAGGGATGAAAATCATTTTCCTATTTTTATATCAACACTAAACTATTTTCTGGGTTGTGTCCCTTCAGCTTTTATAAACTGGAGTTTTGACATAATATTAGTTGCTTGATTAACTTTTGTAATTTCTTCTTTCATTTGTAACATGCCTCTGGTATCAGGATTGTTTAGTATGGCTGGTAATAATTTGGAGAAATTCACTTTGGACATACCACATATTCGGGGAAAAACTTTAGAGAATTCACAATGGATTTGTTTCCTATTACAATATTATCACATCTGTTCTGAAGCAAAATATGGTTAGAAACTTTTACTTAGTTATAGAGTTATCTAGCAAGAAAAAGTATATTAAATACAAACCCAAACTGAAATAAAACACTGAAAAAGATATGACTCAAAAAATGTAGGTAATATCATGAATATTGACAATTCGGGATGGCCAGAGTAATTTCCTGAAAAAGCACTCACACCAAATTTCATGCTTGTATCACAAAATGAGCCATTCTATTGATTTTTGGCACAATGCAGCTCCACTAAATTCGACAATTTTCCTACTTTATTGTTACAATTTTAAAACCTTTGATTATTGTTATTAATCATTGATTATTGTTATTTCTATATGAAGTTAGGAAATAATTCACTCCTAGCACACTGAATTCTGTGCTTCCCTCCTGTGTGTGAATAGTGCAGAGGAATGGCAAAGAGTTTTTACCACCAAGAGTTTTATAAACATATAAACTAAAATTTACATTTACATTTGAGTTGATAGTGGTGACTCAGTGGTTAGGGGTCTGGGTTACTGATCCAAGGGATGATGGTTCAATCCCCAGTACCATTAAGCTGCCACTGTTGGGCCATTGAGCAAGGCCCTTGACCCTCAATTGCTCAGTTGTATAAAAAAATTAAAAATACAAACAAAAACACTGCGATGGCCTGGCGAGCTGTCCAGGGTAATTTCTGCCCTCACCCAGAGTCGGCTGAGATGGTTGTCAGCCTCCCCGCGACCCTAATTAGGACTAAGCGGTTCAGAAAATGAATAAATGATAAAACAAAAACATAAGTCGCTCTGGATAAGGGCGTCTGTCAGATACCATAAATGTAAATGTAAAATTTTTACAAAATTCGATTTTGGAGCCAGTGTTGCCATATCTGAATCGCCACCCAAAACAGTCGCAATGCATAACTGAATTGTACAACCCCATACAGCACCTCCATTCCACTCCACCCACAAACCTCTCACCATGAATAGGTTCATCCTACGTTTTCATATATAATATCCGGAATAAACAATATATTTGCATGGGCTCCGAGGGACCTGAGACACAACTCAATAACACAAGTACCACGTTTCAAGCTTTGAAGTCAAATTTGAGTTATAAGTCATAACTTCAAAGTCTGAGTCTCAAAGTCAATAAATCAGGAAATCCAATAAGATGCAAACTGTAACCCATCAGAAGGAAACCAGTTTAGAAGAGAGCAACCCGTGGCAATCGGTATGATACAGCACATTAACTTGAGCACCAACTTGATTCTGTCCTTGGTCCATTTTAGAACAGAAGCTGACATGCTGTAAAATGGATAAAAGGGAAAATGGACTTTAAAAAAAAAAATAAAAAACTGGTTATTTATATTCAGCTCCACTCTGAAACCACATTGCCATCATTGAGAGGTTTCGGTGCATCTGCTGTGCGGATGTGTTAAGCAGCAGTGGATTAATCCTGTTTCAATCCATTATTGATAATGAAAAATGATGCTCTCTCGCTCTCGAGAGCTTTCTTTTATTATTAGTCTCCTGCGGGTTTTTTTTTTTTTTCTTAACGTCCGTTATTACATTTTCTTTTTTCACTCATATACAGATCAACGAGCTCACTGACTGCGATTGTGCCTCAGTGACTTTCTTGAACTTAACCTGTATACGAATCGCCCTTGGTAGGGAGGTAACCTTTTAACCTTGCCTGGCAGGTCAGATTTTATGAAGCTATCATGAAAGTTACTCTTTTTTCTTTGTTTTTTTTTTTTGTGAACGATTACTCATGAATCTGTTCAGAGTGCATGTATTTTTTTATCACATAGTAAATAATGTAGCATATTTATTACTGAGACTGTTAGAAAGTGTAATTTGTCCAGAGATGCTGCCAGACAGCTGTTCTGTAAGGATGGTGTGTTCAAAACTAGATATATAAAGCCTCTCAGTGTTTCCAGGTTGACAGGTTTATCCACACTTAATACTGTAGTTGTCTTTTCTGTCCACTTGAGAAGGCAAAGGCTAACTACAGAAACGTTTTTGAGGTGCCCTAGACAATCGTCTTTGTCAAACACCTCTTCCCACACAGCAGATCAGCACTGCGCTCCTGCTGTGTCATCCAGATCTGACTGCCAGTACACAGACGCTGCCATTCATCCTTCTAAAAGAGGATCGTCCTCTGTAGTCTGGTAAATGTGACTTGGCACTTTAATATATTAACTTGAGCCTATTTGACTTTGTGCACTGAGGCTTTCACTTAGTACACTGCTGTTTTTTTTTGTTTGTTTTGATTTTTGTTAATTAGTCTGTTAATCTTTCTTTTTGTCATTTTCAGCTGTCTGTCTGTTAAGGTGTCTTTTTATCTGTCTGCCTTTTTTTCTGTCGGTTTATATTTAAATTCATCTATGTGACTTTTTTTTTTTTTTTTTTTTTTTTTTTTTTTTTTTTCAGTTGTTTCCGTTGGTTTCTCTTTTTGGGGTTTGTTTATTTTTCCTTTTTCCCCCCCCCTTCTCCCACCTGTCTTTAGGTTTTTCT
>JBCNYH010000024.1:33139226-33158757 GCA_039654325.1 Tandanus tandanus
CCAGTGTGTGTGGTTGTTGTGTGTGCAGAGTAGTGCAAGGTGTACAGGGAGTGCAATTTGTGTGTGCAACAGTCAGCAGAGAGCACTTTACATAGTAAAACAGATTTGGTCAAGAATTTAAACTTTTGATTTCATACCTTTCTTTATAAATCTGATACATGCCTAATGAGCAAGCCTGTAGTGATGGTGGCAAGGATAAACTTCCCCTGTCAAAACAAGAAAGAAACCCTGTGAGGAACCAGCCCCAAAAAAGGTAAACCCATCTTCATCTGGTTGACACCAGAAAAAATACAAACCAGCCAGAAACTATAGTTTAACTAAAGTACTAAAGTTTAACATGAAGTCTAGTTGGTTATCTTATTTCTGTAATGGTAATTATTAAATCACTGGCAGTGGAAGACCATTTTCACACTTTGAGTGTATATTTAGCTCCAGATAAAACAACATCAGCAGGATCAAGGGGCTTTTAAAATGAGTCCTCCAGCAGCGGCACGCCAGTATGGAACCCAAGGTTCTAAGAGCATAAGGATCAGGATCACTGGTATCTCAGAAGTAGCATGTGTACCTCAGCAAAAACACAGAGAGGGAGAGGGAGAGAGAGAGAGAGAGAGAGAGGTTGTTATGTATGATCATAACAATGTATTGGTGAAAGAACAAAGTTTCAGTGCTGAGAGCAAGCAGGGACTCTGGCATGACTGGCTTTGACAGCAACAAAAATCCTGTAAGTCCTGAACATTGACTGGAAGGCTGTTTCATAACTGTTTGGTTTTGTAGGAGAAAGCTCTGCCCCTGCAGTAGACTTCATTATTCAAGGTATCAATAAGTAGCCTGCACCTTTTGATCTAAGTTGGTGTGGTGGATCATAAATGACGGGATGTTTGCTAAGATAATGAGGCGGAAGAACATTTAATGCTTTTAAGCTTAACAGTAGTATATTACATTTAATGTGAAATTTAATTGGGAGCCAGTGCAGTGTAGATAAGATGGGGGTGATGTGCTCATATCTTCTGGTTCTAGTAAGGACTCTTGCTGCTTCATTCTGGACTAACTGGAGCTTGTTTATGCACCTATTAGAACATCCAGACAGTAACGCATTACAATAATCTAATCTCGAGGTAACACATTTTACATATCATGCAGTGACATCATCTTTCTTATTTTAACAATATTCCTGAGATGAAAAAAGGCTGTGTGAGGAATACTATCTACACGAGCTTCAAATAAAACATTGAGGTCAATAATCACACCATGGTTCTTTACCTCTGCACATGATGCCAGTAGTCCAAGCACAAAAACTTCTGGCCTAACAGAATTTATTGAGAGGAAGTCAGAAAACACCCAGTGCCTGAAGTCCTTTACACATTTATCAGCTTTATGAAAATGTTGTCCCTCATCTGGCTTTGCTGAAATACACAACTGTATATGTGTGTCATAAGCTTAACAGCGGATTAGAGAATGATTTTTTATTTATTTATTTTTTGCATTTTAACATTAAAAAGGTGTCTCCGCTATACGTTAATGGTGTGCACATTTTATTAATGCTCTTATTCCTAGTTAATATTATTACAATAGTAAATGAGTATCTTGGGTTATTTTTCTTTTCTTCTATTAGATTTGAGAAATATGTTGCTTTAGCAGCACTAAGAGCTTTTTTATAGTTAAGAAGACTCTCCATCCAGGCTAACTGGGGGTCTGTAAATAATAATTAACAGAATCAACTGTGCGGACATTTTTTAAAGCAATGAATGTTATGTTGGTATTTATAATTTCAAACGCTTTAAATTTCTATCCAAATTGTTGTATTTTTGTATCAATAATGGCCATGTCTCCTCCTCCAATGTATATTTACCACAGGTGAAATGATTACTTGTGACGGAGGAGGAATTGCTAGGCATCCTGCACTCAATACACTGAAAAAGCTAGATGCTAGCCATTATGCTAAATACAAACTTTAGCCAGAGATTTGTAGGTATTAATGGTGCCGTTAAATTCCTCTGCTTGCTGCTTTGAGGTGGAGAAAAATAATTTTAGGAGAAAAATGTATGTGTTAAATAACTAAAAACTGCTCTAAAAAGAAAAAGTAAAAGCAGTAAAATTAAATCCCTGGCGAAGGGTAAAAGAGAGTCAAGGTTAAAACACTGGCAAGCAGCTGCCACTACGTGATTCGAAAACAGGAACTATGTAACAGGATACATTCAAATACATTCATTCATTCATTTATTCATTCATTATATGAATTTCAATTTATACAAAAAGAGCTTAGCTGTGTTTTCTGTGTTACTGGTCAGTTCCTTTACATAAATGAAGAGAAGAAACCGAGAAAAGAAAGGCAAGACTGCAGCATGTGCAAAACAGCCGCATGCGTTGGCTATTGTGCAATGAACAAGATCATAAATCACATGACCAAAAATATGTGGACACCTAAATACCAAACCCACATGTGGCTCTTGGCCTAATCAAAAATTTAATCTAAACATTAGTGAAGAGTAATGTATCCAAACTGGAAACCATACAGCAGAGCTCCAAATGTGGCCATCACAGTTCATAAGATCTACTCATACCATAGTAAGCTGGCATACCTCAGCCCACATAGCCTACATACTGATCTGGTCAACTAGACATCAGGACATTTCTAAAGTGCTGTTGTTATCCTTCTCTGTCACCTCGCACAGTGAGCTTTGCGCTCTGCATATGAGTGTACTCAGTAAGTTCACCTCTGTTTGATTCTACTCTCCGCAATTCAAATGCAACACTGGTTTTGCAGAATCTATCTTTCCAAAACCACCTCAGGAACAGGTCCTGGAAGAACTGGTTTTGAGCCTAATGTGGATAGGGAGAAACCAATTCTGATGCTGTAGTGTGGACATGCTTGGAAAGAGGGAGGAGTAAGGGAGGGACATTCAGTTGGTTGCAATTAGCTTTGATCCAGATAGCTAACTGTCCATAAATGCATACTTATTACATACCTGCATAACGTTTTTTAGCCTTATAGCTTGGTAGTAATTATTTTGTTGTAGTACAAATTACAGAACATGTCACGTGTATATTTTATGTACCCTGTTCATACACACATGCACAGATGAATGAGAAATTGAAGGAGAAACTGGTGGCGGTGTTCTGCTGTGGGAGACATTTTGCTTGTTTAAATCATTAAATGATCTGTTTGTATTGATTCACTGATTCAATCTTTTGAGTGATTTGGCCAAATGTGCAGCATGTAGCTGTTTAGAGGCACATAACAAACAGCTTGAGGATGTAAAAATAGTTATTTCTTCATGCTTGCTCTGTTTTTAGGAAACCATTATTTTTCCACACCCAGCCCAATACAGATAGCTGTTGTGTGCTCTGAGTAGACTGGGAAGACGGAATGAGCTTGAACAGGATTGGATCCGAATCATTTTTTCCAACGAATTAGTGAGGAGAAAGTCTCGCTATGAACAAAACATTAAATGACTCGTTTTGACTCGACGGTGGATCAGGTTCAGTATACATACAATGACAAATACAACGTTTTTCAACTTCTAAAAAGCACATTCTAAAAAGCACAGTGTGAGAAAATGTAACATAAGCATGTGGAAAATCTCCAATATCCAATACACTGTACTCTACTGGGAGAAAAAAAAAAAGAAACACCAGAATAAAAATTTGCCAAACTTTTACCATCTTGCCTAAAGTCTTCTTTCAAAGAGTTCTTTGCGACTCTGCTGCGCAAAAGATTGATCCCCGAGTAACCTGTCGCCGGGGATGATTTTCCGTGTAAGTTTGGGCTCGGCAATGCATTGCAAGTTTTTGACTTGGATTCAGGAACTTACCACACAGGATGACGAATAATTAAGGCAGTGTTATACAGCTCAACTAGCAACAATTAATAATTTAACTACATCTCTGGAAGGACTCAAATTACTTTCTTGTTAAAGATTGTTGAGTCCGGAGGGAATTAACAAGTCGAGTCTCCTTTTTCATACTTTCTTTGTATGGAGGATCATCCCTCTAACACACCTGACTGAATTCTAATATGGGGAAATATCGTATTGCTACACATTCCAAATGAACTGAAAGACTGAAAAGCATGACAGAGGTTATAAAAGGAATTTTTGTGCATTATAAATAGACTTTACTTCGCGTGAATGGTCACTGCAGGCTGAGACATTACACACTCTCTGTGTCTCTTACTCTCTTTCCCTCCCAGCCCCTAAAGCTCAAAGAGTGCAGATGAAATGTCAGGATGTCGGGCGGAACGACAAACCCGATTTTCCCCCAGAAAGTGACATGCTCAGTAGAAAAAGGGAACTATCATTCGCATCGCAGTGATGTGTTTCCCTAGTGTGCAGCAGCTGACTTCAGGCTCTGGGAAGAGCTCTCGCAGGATTGATGATCTCCACTCCTTTCTCTCCACTCCCTATACAGCCAACATAATTTGTAGTTATATGTAATTTTACCTGTTTTGTGTAATTTATTTTTGCATTATAAATCTTACTCATTTGCCGAACCGCTTACTCCTATCAGGGTCGCGGTGAGGGTGGAGCCTATCTCGGCTGACACTGAGAGAAGGCAGGGTACACCCTGATCAGCGTACCAGACCATCACAGGGCAACACACATACAACCATTCACACTCACACTTACACCTAAGTGCAATCTAGAACAGCCTGTTAGCCTAACGTGCATGTCTTTGGACTGTGGGAGAAAACCAGAATACCCAGAGGAAACCCACGCAAGCACGGGAGAACAGGAAACCTGGGACACCGTGGCTGGTGTCGCTGTGAGTGACTGAGAAGCAATTGTATGCTATCCCTCCATCTCTGAAAGCTTGACCAATTAGCTCTCTCAGGCTCCTGGTTGTCGGTGGCTGTGGCATCAACCACACTGAATGATGGGGGTGAAGGCTTTCTGTTGTGCCATTTCAGAGCCTGTTTGCCTCCATTTTCATTAATTGATTTAATGGTGCTCTGAGAGCAGTTCAAATTTTGCGATTTGCTTCATAATCATTTCTTGGTTGATATGCTTCCATATCAGAAATCAGAGGAGAATGGCTAGACTGGTTCCAGCCAAAAAAAGGCAGTGGTAAAATAATGTAAATGTAAAAATGGTAAACTTAAATTAGCAGCTCACTACTACTGTGGTGAGTAGAAAAACAGCTAGTATCAAAGCTTTTGTATAGATTGAGATAATTATAAATCTTAATACTTTAGTTACAGCTTCTAAGACTAACAAATGTGGAAACTTTCCATTGGGCTGAATACTTATTTAGTATATACAACACAGGAAAGCTACAATCTGATTACTATCTGTGGATTAATAGATATTATTCCGAGTTGATGATGCTTGAATCAAATCAACGGACACTCATGATTTGTCGCGGTCAGCTGGAACAGGCAGAGTCATCGTCACCCGTTAAAAATGGAAAAATAAAGCATTAAAATCTTGTTTTATTTAGCTTTTCTATTGTTTCCACCTAGTATATACTTACCTTTTCCTATAGTATGTACTAAACTTCTAATGAGTTGGCTAACACTGCATTTATTTCTGCTCAGAGCGTGCAGAAGTCATTTGACCTGCCTCTGTCATGGTAAAAATAAACTATTAAAAAATTTATTTAGTTTGCTTTTCTTGCATTTGTGCATAGTATATACTAAAACTTTGAGTTTAGCAACATGCCTCTAATGGAGCGTGTTTTACTTGTATTCCTGTGTAAGCCTTTTGGGCTTTTTACACCCGAGGTTAATGGCCAGAGCTTACTAGCAAATAGGAGTTCATGGGACGCTGGCCCATCGCAGGTTACCCTCACAGTATTTTTACTGATATCCATTTATACTCCTGGGTGGACAGGGGCACACTTGTGATTAGGACCTTGCACAGGTCTTAGCATAGTGGGGGTCTAACAGGGATTTGAATCTACAATCTCTCAATAATTTCACTTGCCCTACAGATTTTTGACTCGCCACGGGCCAGTGGACTAGTGTTAATTTCCACCCCTTATATAGTATATACTACAACTTTGAATTAGTTTAAAAAGACTTTGCTAGCTACACAGTGCTTAGCTCTGCATGTGCAGTGCATGAAGCTCACCTGACCTGCCTCTGTAATTAGTAAAATATGTAAAACTTTAAACTATAAAAATTTAGATTTTTTTTGCTTTTTATATTTCCAAGTAGTATATAGTAAAACAATTATTCACCACAGTGGATGTTGCTGAATTAAAATAGCCCCCTCAGTGTTGTGTCTTGGGGACTATTCGGTGACATCCACACATCCACCCATCCACCTCGCCTTCGGTGTATAACTGTTAACACGTTTTATGTTAGTGGAGGACTAGGCTAAAATTGGCACACAGCTTTACCTGAAAGGATACTTCATATCACCAATACATATAACCAAGTATTTGAGATGAAACATCATGTGGTCGTTTTTTTTTTTTCTTTCTTTCTTTTTCTTTTTGACCAGACAGCTGCTCTTCCACGGGCTAGAGTTCATGGAGTTCATGGCTGCTGTTTTGGTGTTTGCTAGCTTCAGAAAATTAGCTCCTTTCTGCTTCTTGTAATCTATATGCAGCAGGTGAAGCTTTTTCTTTCTTTTAAACTGCATTAAAACTGTTGAACCTGAAAACATTTTTGCTCATCACACTGTAGTGTGCTCACCACTAACAGCATTAGGATTGCTTCCATTTTACTTTGAATAGTGTTAAATTATAAGTTGCATAATTTTTAATAATGAACTATCAATATTTCAATTGATGCAGCCATACAACCATGTGCATCATGGAAATGTGCGATTCACATTATAGAAATGTACTGCCATAAAATGAGTGAAGTTAATAGGCTTCAATAGGCTTCATTTACAGTTTATTATATTTAGATGTTTTGGTGCATTTGATAAAGAATCCTGGAAAATTTACTGGATCTAATGAAGTCTTTCTTGTCCAAAGCCCCACCTCTGGATCACAACATAAACAAGTAAGCAGCTTTCATTTCTTGATCCAGTTTTTCAGAGGTGAGTTGAAAAGCATTCCATTTCCGGCATCATATCCGGCTTCACACAGTAGGTGGATTTAATCAAACCGTGCACACTAGTAAGTGGATACCCGACCCGAGCCTTATGGTACCCGAAGGGTTGGGCTGGGTTCGGAACTTCGGACAGATATTTAGAAAAATGATGCTCAGGTTTGGGTTTGGCTTGGTCACATCAGCGCCATAAGGCATTGAACATTTTAAATTTAAAGCAGCTTATTATGTAGGTAGTCAATGGGCCTGTTTCACTTGATGATTTTAACTGTGTCGGGCTCGGACAGAAAAATGCGTCCCGATCCGCACACTTTTTTAATTGCTTAACTCCTACACTAGTGGTGCAGCTCAGAATCTCAAAGAAAAATCTCTTATTTATACATTTCCTGTTTAAATCCTAGAATCTTTTCTAAGTAGCAGCCCACAATGTGTATTCATGGTTAATGCTATAATAAGAATTTTGATTTGTCGACTAAGCAAAAGCAAAAGAGAAATCTGTGACTTTCTCTCACATTTTTAAGTCAATTGAAAAAAGAATAGAACTTGTACAGTTGCATTTTATTACTTTGGGTAATGTTTCCTACCTGAATCTTTTGCTTGAGTGCAGTGACGTCAATCAAAGCGCTAGAGAACAAAGTGAGTCAGCTTTAAGATCGAGATCTGACAGTTTCTCAGTCTGTGACCTTTTGTCTGTCCATTTTTGTAGATAGCAGTGTGTCATACAGTTTGTCAGAAACCATCTCTGAGATACGGAAAATTCACCAAAAAATTCACTCAGAGATGTGTGTAATGAATTGCCCTGCGTTCACACTAGCAGGTGACCTGTAGGTTGCAATTTGTCGCTGGTGGGCATGCATTGTCTGATATTGTTTTTTAGTAGCAGTTAAAAAAGTTTATAGTTTAATAAACCCAATGAAAATGTATTTGATTTACAAGTTGCATGCTGTTGTAATGTACGAGCTTATTGTACTAGATATGTATGCCGTCTAGACTCTTCCTTGCTACTTCCTTCCGAGCCCTTTTTTTTTTTTGTCTCCGTAAATATTTACTAACCCTGATTTTACACTGGGGCATGATGTCCGCGATCTCTGCGATTTGACAGAATCGTGAGGAGCGTTGGGGGTTGTGAGATCAAATTAAGATGATCTTGAGGGAACTTGTTGGAATCGTGATAATCGCACTGATCTGACTGAAATTTTTCCACGATTACTACAATTTGACGCCAAGTAGAGTATAGTAGATTACTTACTTACTTACTTAACAGGCCTTGATGCATGACCTACATGATTCCTTCAAGTTTCATCTCTTGGATGCACCCTGCCTCCTTTTTATACCCCAATCGTTCTCCAAGTGTGGTCATAAATCGTGGCGCTCTACACTTTTTTGAATCATGGAGATTGCAGACATTGTGCCCCAGTGTAAACCCAGGGTTTACAAACTCAAACTCTGTAATGAGGGGTGTCTGTTTACTTTTGATATGTTTCTGTAAGTCAAAATATATTTTTATACACTGCCAAAAGTTAAAAAATGAGAAGCAAATGGCAGTATGTTTTATGTTTGGGCCTGACTACAACCTTTACAAATGTTCATAAGTGGTTAATGAGCAAAGAACTACGTTCTTCAACTTTTTCAAGTGTTTGTAAATAATTATTGTTGGTTTTTAGAAAAAAAATTTGTTTGTAATTTATCAAAAATAATATTTCAGTTGATAAAACATAGGTAAAAAAGATGTTGCGTTTTTCGTTAGTAAGATTTTCATATTCCATTTTTTTCCTTGGGAAATTTTTTGCGGGGGAAATCAAGTCATGAACTTAATACAAATCAAATAAATTCTTACTTGCCTATTTATTTTATTTTATTTTTTATTTTTTTGGAGTGTTTACAGTCTCTTTGGCTTTTCATCAGTTCAGAGTTACAGAGATCTGTGTGGCTAGGGTGAAGAGTGATCAGCTCTGTTTCTAAAGGTCAGAAAAATAATATCATGACTTGGCCAGTAAACTCTTACCTTCTTACCTACTCTAAACTTGTACCTTCTGTGAGATGACTGAGAACCTTTTCCTTTCGGTGAATATGAGAACAGTCAATTTTGGAAAGAGGACAAAGAGGTTTTGGTTTTTATAGAGGTTTGTCTGTCAGCCTGTTGGTTCACAGGCTCTCAAATGCATGGAAGAAGAGAGTCTTTTATAAATGTGTCTGGGTTTGTTTGCATTGTTGAATTTTAAATCGGTATTATTATTCAGAGTGAAAGGTCAGCTTATATCCATTCTGAGAGAGCCATCTGGGAGCATAGGGGTTGTGTTTTGATTTTGACCTTCTGTTTTTTTGCAGACTCTCCTTTGCAAGCATGTTCAGGTCTCTGTCCCTGAAGTGGGTGTAATATTTAAATTGAACAGTGGAGATAACTGATCAACTCAATGTTTATGTATTAGACTAGATGATACAGCCTTTATCCCTCGGCCAACTGCTGTTGATCACTCGCCTTGCTTTGCCTTAAAGAATTCTTTCCCTTTAAACTTCACTTTCTGTGTAGCTGTTTCAGTGTATCATTGTGAGAACATGCTGTCATGAATTGAATTGATGCTGGATCAAAGTCAGTTTTATTGGCCAAGATTCACTGAAAAGAAACTTGGCAGTCGCTTACAAAATTCTTAAGAGTAGAATAAGAAATAAAAGTTAGAATTTAGGAGGTCAAGTCAAAATTAATCAGGCAAGTTGGAAATGCAAATTATATTTACATGTAAATGTGATGTCAATATCAGTACTATCAGGTTAAAGGTACAAATCTCCACCAAGCCCATTAATCTATTATATGAAACAAAATGTCAAAAATCATCATATCTCTCAGTATTAAAGAATCCATTGAAAAATAAATTCTGGTTTCAGAACTTGATCTGGGTCATCTTTCAAAATTAATGGAGTGTTACTTCTCCAAAGCCCCACCTCTGGTAAATATTTTATAAAAAAATATGCACCTAACCTTTTTTTCATAATCCTGCTAACAAACACACCAGCCTAAGGTAAAATATAACCTCCTCAATGGACGTAAACAAAGAATGAATGAACACAAAATTGTGATTTTCCTCATGGCTGGAACAACTATTAGCTGCCAGAATTGAGAATTTAGGACCACTATGGTATAAATTGTGCTCACCATATTGTGATTAACTACTGAGAGAGTCCAAAATTATTCCATGAAGTAGATTAATACTTGGTCTGTTACTTAAAAAGATGTAAACAATTATCCACTAAATATTTACTAAATAGGTGATAAACAGTGGTAACCGTGTGGTGTCCAGCTTTACACTATATGTCCAAAAAGAGAGAGCTTGAGAATGACACCGGTACTGAGCTTTTTCGGTTTTCAGCTCGAGGCTTAAAGCCCCAGGCTACAATCCTTGGGTAGCCTTGAGATAGCCCTGGCTTGCCTTAGTATAATTCTCTTAGTATAATCATCACTAATGTAATTAAAAATACATTATATGCTTAATAGGAAATCTCATCACTACTATTGACGCAAACATTTTATGTAAGACAATCTAGTAAAATGTTGGTGGCTGTAATTGTTTTGTTCAACCCTCGCCTCAGCCCAATGTGAACATGACCATAGTTTTATCCTCTTAGGTGTTATGTATGTTGCTTCCCTAAGTGAAACCATTTGCACAATTTACATTTTCATTTCAAGGTGAGAATAAGCAGTGGGTGTGATTTAAAAACCTGCATGGGTGTTCAGTTGCGTGTTTTATAAGACATTATAAGATGACGTGTTTCATATTTGCTGATGATTAGGTTTGTGTTTTTTATATGCAGACAGCATCCTGCCAGTGCAGACTAGTACAGTCCTGTTCAAGCTAAATCATTGAGCCCTATAAGCTGTGGGCTTCACAGACAATCTTCTTACATGTCTTCATATTTGAAGGGTTTGAAAATCCAATCACTGTACAGCATTTGAGATATATGTGGAATTTTCTCTACCAAGCTGCCACTGGCTGGCTCCTTAAGCAAACCTTTCACCCTTAACCACTCAATTGTGTCCTAACTTTTTTTGCCTAGTGAGTAAATGTAAATGTCACTCCTCATATTGATCGTGCCAACTCTCTGTAAGCTTCTGTTACCAAGTAATATAAAGGCGCAATGACGGCTTTTAGACACGCTGTCATGTGCTAATTGTGCAATATCTGTTGTGTCAGTCAACATAACATGCTGTAAAATATGTCTGGATTGGATTAAAAATGTGTCAAATTGAAGTAAGCATTTCTGGCAATATTTCCTCACTGCTCGCAAGAAAAATGGGATATTGCTGTGTGCAGCAGCGATAATCTGACATAACAACTCCATGGCTTAGCCTTCAAAAGGATGCCTGGGGTGGACTCATCATTAGCTAGCCACCAGGCAAGTTCTGAAGTGATGTGAAGTCAATATTTATTTATTTTTTATCAGGCAAAAAAGTAGCTAATTCAAAAATGTGTACAGCAACATCTTCTATACTGTCAACAAAGTTAATGTAGCAAATCGTGTTTGGAGTCTATGTAGGAAGTTGTTGGGGAACATTTTGTCAATTTATTTTTTTTTTTAATTTCTTTATTTTGCACCAGACTGGGAGGATGTGGACAAACATGCATTTCCTTTCATAAAAAAAGAAGCCAACAAACAAAGCTTTTTTGACCTGCTGCTAATGTGACATCATAGGGCGCGTAACACACTCAGAAGAGAGCGCTATCCACCCACTTGAAAATGCATGAGTTCAAAAGGTCTGTGATTGCCAAGTGTTACTGTAGTTGACCCAGCAAGAGAGACTGTACCATCACTCTCACCCAGAGAACACTGCTTTCTTGACTTTAAATAATTGTTACATCATTGGGATTCAAACTTGTGACAACCCAACTAGATTTCTGAGCTTTCCATAGTGCTAAGTGATGCCTAGCTTTTTTTGAGGGATGGTCTGATTTGTCCCAGCTGCCAAGGTTAGTGTTTTGTCCACCTCAGACGACATTAAGTTAAATAATGTTTAGCTTTTTGCTTTGAGTAGGCTATAGCTACAATTGAAGATTGGACTACACTAGCTTACATTTATAATGATATAAGCTTACTTATATCATTGACTCTATGGGAACTGGAAAGATGAAGCTATCTAGTCGTTGCTCAGATTTTACAACAGCTTTATTTGGAAATTAAGAGCAGGGGAATAAACTAGGCAGTGTAATTAAATGCAAAAAAAAAAGAGTCAAATGCAATCAAAGTGTAAATCTTCTTTCTGATCACAGCCACCAATGGGTCACATGCTTAAAATAAAGGGTCTATTACAGGGGCCTGTAACTGAGACCTTAAGCAAGTGAACAAACCAAAATGAGGCGATAATCACAGTATGTCCACATTTTATCCAGTGTACAGTGACCCCACTGTACATCATCTATCTTATGATTGTACTGCTATGTTTCTGCATAATCCAATTCATTTGAAATTGTCTTTTGCTTTCTGTGTCTTTTAAGACTTTACTTTTAGCTGGTTGAAGGGAAGGAATGCATGAGATTTTTTCAGAGTTGGCGTAAATCTGAGGGTCATACCCATTGCTCCTAAAAGGTCAGCAGTGAGTGAGTATTAACATAGAGCTGAAGTATTGACCTTTTCGATAAGGTGCTCTCCAGCCTGTCCTGAATCTGAATCTGGACTGAAAGTGAAAGTCTGGCTTGTCCTAATCCACTCACAGTGTGTGCAATCAGCTAAAAGGTAAGCTAATTTAAACATACACCTGGCCTCGTTCTCCAAGCTTTAATTGCAGTGCGCAGTAACATTAATTGAGTAAATTATATTTTGGATGCAGGATTGGCCTTTGGCCAGGATAGATTAATTCTGCGTGTAAAGAGAGGGTAGGCCACTTTGGTCACTGCCAAGATTGCGTGGCTTCTTCTAGAAAACCAGCAACAATAGCACTCTTGTTCGGGATTTGTCCCTTTAGATTAGCCACGGTGAGGCCATTATCTTACCCATCATGTCCCCGAGCTGCTGAACAGGCTCATATTGTTTTTCGTCAGGTTTTTCATTACAGCCAGGCCTCTTTCTTTGACTCCGCCACTAGAGTTTGCCATTTGACGGCGTTTCTAATCCTAGCGACTCCGATGTTTCCCATAAGGAGAGCTTCTGACATGAGATACTTTTACTCTACTTTCCTCAAGGTGAGATTTTGGGCCCATTTTTCTGTTCCGATTCTCACACACCAGGGTTTTATTTTTGTGCTCGCTGCCGAGTGTGCAGTCTCATGAGAACTTAGCCACTAAAGGCATTGTTTAGGAGCACAGAAAGGCACTCTATAGCTTCAGGATTCAGATTCAAGTCCCAGTCGTGCCATGCAGCAATGTATATAAGAAGACTGCTGCTGGCTGGGGAACGATGCCGATGCGAGGTACTTCAGTCAGCCAAGTCATTAAAATATGTAGTAGCCTATTAGGCTTGGTATAATACCGAAGGTCACTAGAAGAGTCAAGCCTCTGAATATCTTGAAATCTTTTCTGGTAGTGGAGACTCCAATTTTCCAAATCCACCACTGACCAATAATTGGTTACTCCATATGCATGTATTTGTAATGGGGAGTTCCATTAAAAAAGGCACTCTGTAAGTAGGCAACATTTTCTTATGCTGCATTTGTATTCTCAGATAAGCCTGTGCTATTTGGAAAGCAGAATTAAACGAAGAACATCTGTTATTTAAAACTTGTTATTTTACCCAGGTTTCAAGGTAGCACTGCATCTGTTGCCCTTTGCAAAGGGAATGCAGTAATAATCACCACCTGCTGACCAATCGGATTGGATAATTCAACAGGTGCTTGGTGAAAGGGTTCGTGTATGATGTTGTTGTTGTTGTTGTTGTTGTTTTCTATTGCTGACCAGATTGCCTTTTTGGTTCTTTGTAGTGTAGTATTTCTTGGCACCAGCTAAAATAGGAAATCAATTCTGTTTTTCATCAGATGTTTTTAAAATCAAATCTTTTTATTTGTTTCCACTTGTTTTCTTCCACACAGTTTAGAAATCAAATATTCATGAATCCAAAAATGCCAAAAAAAATAAAAAATAAAAAATAAAATAAAGGAAAAAACACTGCAGTATATTTCATGAGTCGACCTGATGGGAGCAGAACTAGGCTGTTGTACAGAGTATCTTCTGGTTAAGATGTGTGCTCTGAATCAGTATGTGCAAGAATAAATTTTGGCTGATCCTAATTTGATCCACCTGGAACTTTAACGTCATTCTCCTCTACCGTCATCCACTTGCTATTTTTAAAAAGGGTATTAGCATTATGCCAGGCATTTTACTAATTAAATTCTTTAATCAAACCTTCTTGCTAATAGCTATCCCGTAGCTGGTGAAAGACATCAGGGTCATTCAGGATCATTAATTGTAGCCTCAGAATTAATGTGAAATGATGAAAAACAGTTCAAGGGAAAACACAAGTGGTTTTTGTTTATTTATTTATTTATGTATTTATTTTTTATTTATTTTTTGGTGATGTCTTTTTATAACAATTTAAAAAAAATACTTCATCTCATTTGCATATTTTTTCATTTTGTGAAATGAAAAACAAATGAGCACAACATGCAATCTCACACCAAGAAAACAAAATGCAGTTCAAATGCAAAAGACGGCTACCAGATTACAAATGAGCGAATCACATGCACAAGAGTACTGTACTTCCTCATGGTGCTGCTTGATACTCTGGGGCGTGTAGCTTGAAAGGATATATGCAGATATCATATGGAAAGTCGAGAGTAAATGACCAGGAAAGTCATTTAAGCCTTAACAAACACTCGACTTCTGTTCTCTGTGGCATGTTATGAGCAGTATGCTGAAATGCATACACTGTAGCCTCGTTTAGCCCACTAAATTGGAACGTGCTTCAACAGCAATTCATCTTTTTTTTTTCCCTCCCACACTTTTGACCTTATGCTGTGTTTTGCCCCATGGCTTCTCGAACGTCTCAAGCGTTGTGAGCACAGGGATTAAAAATAGTAGCTTCAGCAGGGACATGGCTGACACGCTTCCTGCTGCTGAGAGAGCAGAGCGGTTATGAACTCGAACACTGAGGCTTTAATATTGCGAGGAAAAACCTGATTCTGTTCTCTCTAACTTTTGTTCTCTTTATCCAAATCTTGGGCATGTTTACTGCTGCCATGTTTTTGGATTTTGCATTTCCTGTAATACACTGCCCGGCCAAAAAAGAAGGAGAAGAAGCACACGTATTTTTAGCTTTGATAACAGCACATGATCACAATGGCATTGTTTCAAAAAACTTAAGCAACATCACAATATTTATTTCCATGCAGATTTAGGTTCATCTTTCTCCAACATTTTGACAGGAAAATTAAACCACTCCAGAAGTCTTCTGCAGCATTCAGTACATTCAGGTCATCAGCTGATTTCATTTTATTGCCACATAATGTTGCTGAACCTTGACTTGACCAACTAAAACAACAGTGCTGTGTCGATTACATGTTGTATTCAAGGCTAAAGACAAAATATTAGAGTCAACAAAATAATAGAGTGCATGACACTTTTTTTACCATTTCCATGTCCTGTTTCAGAAAAGTTACATTCTACAGGAACTGCTGAGGTTGAGCTCACTGTCCTGAACATTCTTGGTTGCACAAATATAAGTTTCACCTAACTCCCAGACCTCATTGTGATTAATCAATGAGGATGGCTAAAGCTTACTTTGTGAAAATAATTTTTCAATTTTTTTGTGAAAACTTTTCCAGGTGTTGTTGCTCATAGCAACTACAAAAACTGTGAAAATTGTACTTCATGCAGGTGGTTTAAAAATCTGCACTGAAGTATGACTTTTAAACTTTATTAAACATAATGAGCTGTATTCAGAGTGAGCAACTTAAATTCTAAAGTTACGTCGTTATTTGAGGTGGAATTCGACTTTCACAGCTGCTTTGGTTGATTCCCAGAAGCTCATTCAGATTATTAAATTCTCAGGCTGCCGGATTTTTCTTAAGTAGAAACATCTGAGATGGAGTTTGTCAATAGCACCTAAATCATGACCTTTAAACATAAGTACTTGCCTTCAAGCTTGAAATAAGCAGGGAATAGAAAATGCAGACTAAAGAAGCAGATAGCGTTTTTTTTTTATTTGTTTGTTTGTTTGTTTTTCTTAGCTAACGCGATGGTACACCAAAACAAGACACAATTTTAAAATAAACTAATTTGATGAGATATAAGTGTCAAGATGGGAAGTATTCAAAAAAAAAAAGGAAAGACCATCGCAAAATATACATACATTTCTGAGTGATGCAGTGTGGGTACATCAGAATGTTAGCCATTGGAACTGGATTTAATAGCGCTCAAGTCAGTATAATGTCAGTATAAGAAAAATGAGCTGAAAGGGCCATTATGTAGGATTCAGGGGGATCTGTCAGCAGAAATAGAATATGTTTAACAGCTATTTCACAAACTTGAATTCCTTGCTGTGCATGCATAGCTGGTTAGTTGCTGTGCACTGGTTGTTTAGTTTAAGTTTGTTAAGTTTGTATATTTGTTAACAGAATTACTCAAAAATGTTTCATGAATTT
The DNA here is from genome assembly GCA_039654325.1 of Tandanus tandanus. Lineage (NCBI taxonomy): Eukaryota > Metazoa > Chordata > Actinopteri > Siluriformes > Plotosidae > Tandanus > Tandanus tandanus. The sequence goes on from JBCNYH010000024.1 coordinate 33,155,789, forward strand.
TATTTTTCATTAAATTTCCACTAGAGGTGGGGCTTTGGATAAGGAAGACTCCATTAGATTTTAGGGGTGATCCGGATCAAATTCTGCCTCCAGGAATTTTTTTAAATGATTCTTTGCCATTGTGAGCTAGGGGGATTTTTGACATTTTGGTTCATATGGGGATTGCTGGGTTTGGTAGTGGTTTGCACTCTTTAAGTGCTGTTGTTATTCATGAATAATGTATTAAAGAAGTTGTACATGGAGGTGACATCTCGAAAAAGGGCAGTGTATGTATGTCAGTGTTCTGTATATAGTATTGACAAAATAGGTACTGCTGGTTATATAATTATAGCATTGCTTTGATTTATTATTATTTTTATAGTTGTTGTACTATTTGGATATTTTTTTGTGTCAAGGGAGGGGCCGGAGCATAGAGTCATCATTTATTGAAACACTCTGTTTCCATGTTTTCTTGCTCCATACACTTTTCCTTCACAACCAAGCATTAGATGATATTTCATCACTTATACAAATCACTGCTGTTTCACACCTGGCACTTTATAAAAATTCTGAATTAGCATAAAAGCAGGTGAATATCGCTTCTGTCTCAGCATCTGTCTCTGTCCCTCATCTATCCCATCTCCCGCGTGTTCTGTAAATCTCAGCGCCAAGTGAGGAGCACAATATTTTGCCCATTAGTTCTCAGCACTACAGAGAGATGATGGGGGTGCGGAGTCATAAATTCAGTCGATGGGAGATTAACGCATTCAGCTGGCTCGCTGCCTCACACTTGAACCCACTAGCTGGTGATTCCAAGTCTGAGATCTCGGCCCATCTGGTTCATCGGTTTAAATCAAACACACCTGCCATATCTGAAGTAATGTAAGGTATAGGGTGTATTAAGTCTGTGTGTGTAAGCTGCTTTTTTATGCAGGAGCATATATTGGTGTTATGCATTACAAATTGTAGGACCGGTCAGAATATATGATGACACTTTTACTATATTATACAGTCCTGTGGAAAAAAAAAAGTTTTTTTTTTTTTTTTTTTTACAAATTGGTACACATACATTTTATCCTCTTTAATATAGTGAACTACATATAAAGGTGATTCATTGGAGAGAAAAAATGTAAAATAAAAAAAAAATAGCCATTTCAATTATTTATTCAACAAAAATATAAATAATTTGCTGCTAAATCAGTTTAGAATATATTACATTATATTATTATTTGCATAAGGCAAAGTAAATGTTGCTGAATAGTCCCTGAGACCGAAAGTCCTGAGGCACATAACTGCTTTAGTATATACTACACGCTAACAAGAAACAAAAAAGCACACTAAAACAAGATTTTGTACTTTATTTTCTACATTATTTTTTTAATTATGAGGGACACAGGTGAGCCCCAAGTGCACAAGCGAGCAGGCATAGAGCTGTGTGATAATGTTTATCTGTCTTTACGAGTTTAAGCATATAATACACAGAAACATAACAAAAAGCAAACTAAAACAAGATTGTTATATTTTTACACATTTTACCCATGAGAGAGGAAGGTCACGTAAGCTCGGCACTTCAAGCAGAGCTAAACATTTTTGAGCCCACTTTTGCAAACCACTGTATATTGGCAGGGTCCATCACAGGGCCAACACACACAACCATGCACACTCACACCTAGGGTCAATTTGGAAAAGCCAGTTAGTCTAATGTGCATGGCTTTGGACTGTGGGACGAAACTGGAAGAAGCCCATGCCAGCATGAGGAGAATACGCAAACCCTACACAGAAACACTCGAACCCAGGACCTTCGTGCTCTGAGGTGGACTTGCTAACCACTATGTCACCGTGCCACCTGTTGGCTTTTTCCTTGTTTGGCATGTATTCATGTCATCAAAATGTTATCAATTTAACATGGTGGTTTTTGTGTGGTTGTGAGTCCCATTTGTTTATGGAGTATCCTAAAGTCACTGTTTGGGATGTATTACTGCTAGATAGCTATAAATTGCCGTAGTTTTACTTTGTTGGGTACCCTTTTTTTTCCAGGCAAATAAATTATGTAACTGGGCAGCTCACTGAAGTTTTTATTTATGTAATAAATTTTGTACTTGTCCTTCCCTGGATATAATATAAATTTTGAGTTAAATTACATCCTTTATATAGTTAGTGTATATATAAATCTGACCATCACTTTTTTTTCCATTTTACAAGTAGCTGATTAGTTTTTAACATCAAATCCTTAATATTTTCCTTGTTCTCATTAACTAATTTTCCGTAGTTCTCACTCCCGACTCATGACTACTCTTCTTGCTGGGAGTTTGATGACTCTGGCACAGTGGGGTGTAGACGTGCATGAAAATCTAGTGGAAATGTTAAGCGTGCCACATTTCTTCCACTTCCCCTACTTCTCTCACTGTGGACTCGGCTCTGTGGAGGAGATGAAGCAGAGCTGGACAGAATTTGAATTCTGCTTGTAGGTTAGACTTGTTATGGAAAGATTTACTGTAAGGAAGAGAATGATCCCTGCTGTTTATTCAGTTATTAGACTAAACTAAAAACATTTATTTAAACTGCATAACACTTACAGAACCTGAATATTCTAATAAATAATACTATCTTTTATAATAATCATCATCATCATCATTATCATTTATTTTATTCAGGCCTGATTTCTACACACTCTTTCAGGTTTGTCTCAAGTTTATCACACACATTTACTCCACTCCTGCAACATGACTGATGTCGACTCCTGAACATCAGCAGTGGTTTCTGTTCCTAAAAACAACTTGAAGAATGTTGTGCCCTTTTCATGTGAGCTGTAAATGCCACTGCTCTTGTTCGGTAGTTTTCCACTTTGCTGCAGAATTTGATCGATTCTTAAGCTTCCTGGTGTAGGAGCAAACTGGCCGCTGCGGGGCAAGAAGGAATTGTGTGTGTGTGTGTGTGTGTGTGTGTGTGTGTGTGTGTGTGTGTGTGTGTGTGTGTGTGTGTGTGTGTGT
>JBCNYH010000024.1:33158857-33173161 GCA_039654325.1 Tandanus tandanus
GTGTGTGTGTGTGTGTGTGTGTGTGTGTGTGTGTGTGTGTGTGTGTGTGTGTGTGTGTGTGTGTGTGTGTGTTGTAGTCTGAGAAATTGAGGAATTCCTGTTACTAGTCTGAATGTGTTCACTAATTATAGCACCACAGGACATGAAAAGCGTGGGGTGGGTTTCAGCTCCTGAGACTAACAAGCTGGAAATAGAAAAATAACGCCGGAGTTTTTCCTCCACTCTTTCTTTTGCATTTTTGAGCATCATATGTTTCTGTACAAGACAACCTTACTTTTTTTGATGCTTTATTTCCATCTCCTTTTCTTTCTTTTGTTGTTTCCCTCTGTCTTCCTTCTTTCATTTATTTACTATCAATCACACCTTTCTCTTTCTTCCTTATTTTTTTCCTTCCTTTATTTCCTTTTGTCTGTCGTGCCTGTCCTTCTTTTCGTCCTTCCACATTTTCCTCATTTTTTCCTTCCTTTCTATCATACCTTCCCTTCTTTCCTTCCTTCCTTTCTATCATACCTTTCCTTCCTTCCTTCCTTCCTTTCTATCATACCTTTCCTTCCTTCCTTTCCTTATTCTCCCAACTCCTTCTGTCCTTTGTTCATTTCTTCCTTCGTATGCCTTTCCTTCTTTCCCAGGGTGTGTGTGTGTGTGTGTGTGTGTGTGTGCGTGCGCGCACGTGCGCATGCGCGCTCTGAGATACACTCTTTAACAGCAGTGTGTTGAGTTGCAGCCAGTAAGGAGCCGAATGCATTATTAATGCTCATTATGCCCAAGTGCTCATAGTTCGCTAGTTTGCAAGAGTGCAGATATGAGAGTAAGTGCAGCCAAGCCATGGCCCTCTGACACCAGAGAGCGAGAGAGAGAGAGAGAGAGAGAGTGGCAGTTATCCAGCAACTAGAGACACTCCATCATAATCCATCCATCATAAAGGGAATCTCTCGCTCTCTCTCTCTTTCTCATGTCAGGGCTGAGTCACAGTATGGATTTGAGTTTGATATATACCATGTCCTGTTATATTTTCTCCACTCTCTGTGTATTGTGTGACCCTACAGTGGTGTTAGTTACAATTAAGTGACCATATTAAATATATAACATTGATTTATTTACACAGAAACATTTTCTCATTCTGCTTCCACTTTCTGTTTTTTTACATTCCAGCATGTACACTCCTATATAATGTGCACATTAATATATCTGTATAATTAACTGTTAGTCGCTGAAAGCGAGGTGGTTGTCGCTGAACAGCCCCCGAGATGCTGAGCTATTTATTTTAGTGATATCCACCGACCCTGAGGCGAATAATTGTTTAAGTATTTACTATGTGGAAATATAAGCAAAAAAGCACACCGGAACAATATTTTTATGGATTATTTTTTTATTTATTTAATAATGTTTTTACTTTTAAATTATAACCATATAATCCATGCACACGCACAAACAGGTGAATAACAGTGTCTGTTAAACTCTCTATGGGTTTTAGTATATACACTACATAGAAGCATGAAGAAAAGCAAACTGAAACTGGGTTTTTTGGGTTCATTTTTAACATATTTTAACCAATACAGAGGCAGGTCGGGTGAGCTAAGTGCTATGTAAGCTCATCTTTCTCACTAGAATGGTAAATTAGTGCAAGGACTATTCTATTGGTTGTTTAGACACATATGCAAAAGTCATAAAATGAATCTAGGCCTGCACATCTTATGTGATGCTTTTCAAAAATTTTCTTAAAAAAAAAAAAAAAGGCTCGGTCTTTACTCCACCTCCTCCAAAGACTCAAGAGCCCCCAAGTCCTAGAGTCTTGGTCATGGATTCCTACCTTTAGCTCCTTGGTCTTGACATGGACTTGGTGAAGGTGTTTTCATCCCCATCCCCATGGTTTGGGTACAGAAAATTCATAATGTCTATTTGAGATGTTTTTTTAACAGGGGTTAAACATAAAAATGAGTTTTTCATGTCACATACTAGCAAAAACTGTAAATTATGCTTGCACAAGAATGAAAATACACCTGATATTACTGGCTTTTGATTGGCTGTTCAGGTGTTTTTTTTTTTTTTTAAGGGTTTTTGGTTCTCATTTTGAGCCAATCTATTTAAACCTTGCAGTTACAAACTAGTGCTCCTTTTACTGTGTAAATACATTAAAATACAACCAAGACTATTTTAAGACAACAATACCTAAACATAAGTAAAGTAAATGATTTTTTTCCCCCTTTAAATTTACCCTTTGGGGATCAATAAAGTATTATCTTATTTTAAAAGCATCAAAATTTTAGCCAGAAGACGAACCATGGTAACCATGATATACAATATATTAGTAAATCAGAATAGATGTCTAAAATTAAAAGGATTTCCTACTTTCAAGCCATTCAGTTATGTGAAAGTGAAATGTATTGGCACCTTTTTGAAAAGCTTTGTAATCAACTGGCTTCATCTCACAGTGAAAATATGAGTACCTAAGAACATTTTGTGAAAGGAAATGGTTTTTAACAAAGCTAGGTGTGAGTAAAGTAAGAAGAAAAAAAGTCATGGTGTTCCTGTTTTTGTCTGTTACCATTACAGTGCACTGTAAGGTGTTATCTCTTACACATTGGTTTGTTTATTTCAAGTTCTATTATTTGGAAGAAAAAATAAATAGGACATCATGGGTTTTATTTTTCTGGCCACCAGAATAAACAGATTATTTAAAATAAAAACAACAACAACCCCCCCCCCAAAAAACCACCCCATAGTTTCTTTCCAAAATCCAAGGTCACTTTACACTCATAATTACAAACATAATAGAAGCAAAGCAAGACTAATGTGATACAGGATGCACGCACAAATGAGCTGACCCTGCTTCACTTATTAGCAATAAGCTCATTTGCCTGCTGCTTTCATTCTCACCGCCTGCAGTAAACACCAGTGCGCGAGCAGCGATGCGTCCACACAGCGGGCCCACCTCTCCTCAGCTCAACGACTTTGACCTCCGACAGACTGTGCCTGTTCTTCCTCTCTGCTCTTACATGTGAGTCAGAAGGAGTTCAGTGAAGTGGGAAGAGAGGGGGGATAAAGACGTTGTGTTTCCTAAATCCTCAGGAACATGTACATTTGATGTGATTGAGACTAGAAGTCACTCCACTACTTAAATATATAAAATAATTTTACATTTGGGAAAGATGGGTTGAGATGTTAGCAAGCATCACAGTATATTCTTTCTGACCGTGTTGATCGTGGCATTTATAAAATGAGAGGTTTTAGGACATGTTAGGTAGCCCCACACACACACGCACACGCGCACACACACACACACACACACACACACACACACACACACACTACTGCTTCGTGAGGTGTGTGGGACTGCATCTGGTCTGCCTATTACACAGCATATGAGAGGGACAGATTTCACAGAGCCGGCCAAAATAATAATGTTATGTTATTTTATTTTTTTGAAGAAAAATAAGACTCAGAGCAGGTTCAAGAAAAACTGGGTGTGATCTCGGAGGGGGGGGGGGGTTACTGGCAGTTTATCCCTATAAAATTACCAGGTATAAGAAATTGTTGGGTGAATGATATTGAGGGAATTGAGAAGGTGGGTCATCCAGGGCATGGATGGATGGATGGATGGACGAATGGATAGAAGGGGGAGGAGTTAATTTTAAGATGGATGAAAAGGATAAAGGAACGGACGATAAGTCTGTGACAGTCAGTTCTAAGAAGGGTGGATGGAATGAAGGAAGGGAAGGGTACAGAAGGTGAATTTAAAGGGTGGCTCAATTACTGATGGGTAGGTGAGTGGATAGAAGGAGTGGAGAACTAGAAGCGTGAGTTAGTTGGGGACTGATGGGATGGAGGAATGGAAGAACGTGCCAGTGTTTTTGGTGGGTGGTTGGATAAGAAAGTAAGTGGGAAAATGGATGGGAAGGAAGTTGAGTAGGTTGGTGTATAAATTGATGAATTGGTTGGTGATGGATGAATGGATGGAAAGGGTGAAAGGATGAATGGATTGGAAAGGTCGGTTAGTTGGTGTTAATGGATGGATGATGGATGGGTTGGACGAATGGAAGAGAATTGTTTAGGTGGATGGATGAGAAAATGGTGGGAAGCTGAGTGGATCGAAGCTTGGAAGGATTGGTGGATGGATGGATAGATGTTAAGTGAACAGTCCGAATTGTGTATGTGTGAAAGTTAAATACAGAAATAAATAATTTCTGCATAATAATAAAAAAAAGAATAAGTGTTCCATAAATAAGAAGTGTACAAAATAAATAAAATCAAAGCCACTTGTATTCCACAGATGCTTCATATCGCAGTGTAATTAATGATGTATTACATTAATTGTCCATCTCCTGCTCATTCACTCAATATCCACATGTCTGTTGTCCGAGTCCAGCCTCTCACTGGATTCGTTACAAAATCACAAATCAAATCAGAAGTTGGCCGCACGAAAGATTCTGCATGCACACAGCTCTGTGATTGCTGATTGGCTCAGCATACATCTGCACATGGTCATCACTTTCACAAGCGTTTTCTAAGAAGTCAGTTAGTGTTTTTCACTTTCACAAGGTGTTATAAGGGTTCAGTTAGTTTTTCACTTTCACAAGGTTTTTTTTTTTTTTTTTTTTTTTTTTGTGCCTTATGCTAAGTAGTACTTGGTTTGTGAAAGATGGTTTCTAGCATGCTTGATTTCACATACAATGAATCCACTCTTCAGTGGAGCTTGAGGAACAGTCCTGTATATATTTTACAAAACAAGCAGAACAATCTCCAGAAATGTTAAAGTCATTACTGTCATTTATTGACATTTTGTGATAATTATCTCCTGTTTTTCAGGTGACTGGTTAAATGTAGCTGTTGTAATAGTGTTAAATCTTTTTTTCTGTTTTAAACAGTGTGACATTTCTGTTCTGTCCTTGAGATAAGTTTTTAATCTCATCATCTCCAGTCCAAATATCAAGCTGGCAACTTTTGGCTGGTAATTTTACTTTTCCTCTCTCATTACCAGCAGACAGTGAAATTATATCGCTGGGAGCAAGCTGCAAAGTCACACAGACCTTTTATTTTGGCAGCAAGCAAATTCCGATGTCATTTTGACAGGCAAGCGCTAGCATCACCTGGCTAATTAACCTCTTTTGGGCAGGAAATAAGCTCTGATTTTCATTCACCTTCCCAGATATGGCTCAGAATATTGATATTGGATACATACTGATGCATAGTCTGTCAAAAGATTTACTAAATTATTAAGGGCTAATGGGTCCATTTGAAAACTTTTTTGCTAATTGAACTTTCTCATTAGAGACAGATATGTTTTAAACACATGAATCATCAAGATGTCCAGGTTTAATCAAAAAGAAATCTGAATTGTGCCCAGTGTGAGGTTTTAAGTTGTAAAACCTTGATGTTGTGTTTTGTGGTTAAGAACCAATCAATCTGCCGTGTCGTTCCAACTCTGGTTTCAAATAAACAGCATCACATTCGGACAGCTCTGATTTAAATCAATGATATGTGCAGTGTTAGTAATCTTCAAGGCAACTCATTGATTGAAACTTTCCTTCTGCCCTTCTACCCAGATTTGGACAAGGACCATCCAAAGAGCGAAGGGGGCGTGGTCTGGAGAATGACAGGCGGCCTCTTTAACCTGACTAAAGGAGCAGTGGGCGCCACTCTTGGAGGAGTGGCCTGGGTTGGCAGCAAAAGCTTTGAGCTAACCAAAACGGCCGTGACGAGTGTCCCAGCAGCCGGGGTGGGATTGGTCAAGGGCAGTGTCTCCGTGGTAACAGGTGGAGTCGGGGCGGTTGGGTCAGCCGTGGCTAGTAAAGTCACGACGAAGAAGAAAGACAAATCAGATTAGCATGGCTGACGACTTGTTGCACGTTTACGTAAACGTTTCCGTTACAGTCTGAGCAGGTGTTCGATCACTCTGTTGGGGTTAAGCATTACCAAACAGTACATGATGCTGATTGAGATCTAAATTTTCTGGCTGAAGTTGCCCTTTTGTGCCTGATAATACAAACATCTTTAGCACCACAAAGGCAAACAAGGCAACTTCTGCATTATTGCTGGTGTATTTGATGATTGGGCCCTCCTTCTGTTTGTGTGTCTAACAGTTTTTTGATTGATTGTTTATTTTTTTTTTTTGCGCTTATTTTTGCTTTGCCTTTTCTCATATTATAGTCGATGGATAGGACCGCTCTCTTTCTAACATTGACACTGAAAAATAAAAACACAGATCCATCATGAGTTACACACCCAGTGTGAATAAAGGGTGGATTTATACAATAGGACCGAGCGGTGTGAAATTGAAGTTATGTATTACTGGATTTGTGTCTTTCTTTTTCTTTTCTTTCCTTCTTTTCTTTTTTTTCCTCCTTTTTTTTAATCATTTTCCTAAACCAGTAATGTCATGAGCTAGGTCAGGAAACTAAAACGAAACATATGCCAATCCCAATCCTTTGCACCCCTTTATTCAGAAGCTGTGGAATAAATCCTGTAGTTGATCATTTTCATTAAACAAAACAAAAAAAACAACAACAAAAATCCCATTTATTATGTCATTATGCTAAAACTTAATGTTGTGACACTAATGTTTCCTAATAATGCTGCGCCACACGAGACAAATGCTACATAATATTTAAACATTATTATTATGGGATATTTTTCTTTCTGATGAGCAGTGAATGAATCAGGAGACGCGGGATGTCATTTTGATGTTTTTCATCAGTCGGGGACACAATATTATTAACGCTTCATCCAAACAATGTAAAAAGAAAGTCCCTCGCTTACAACACAGACGTTTTCGTATTATGATAACTAATTAAACGTTTATTTTGATTGTTGTCGTATTACCTTGCCTTGTCTCACTGGGCTGTAAGATGACTAGCTTGGCAAGCCATCTGATAAAAACTACCAAGTGAGGACCTCATGTATGATATTTTCCGGTAGAAACCAGTTGTGGGAAACACTCATCGTTTCATGACCTTTATTTCAATTAATGCAAATACAACCTGTTCCTTACAGTTAGAAATCTAATTTATCCGTGATCTTTACAATGTTCTTTTTGGGGTCAGGAATCACAACGGTACGTTTATGAATTACAGTTTACATGTTAGTCAGAAATTACACAAAATTTTAGAACACCCCCATTTTTCCAGTGTCAATTTCTCGAGTTTCCAGTTCGGGCATAAAAAAGGTTGTGGAATTGCTCTGTTCAACACAATTTGATCCAAATTTTTGACTTATAAAAGTAGACACTTTTTTTCTGCAGATTATATTCCATCTGCAGACACTCGTGGCATTCTTTTGTGATAGAAATCAAGTATTGTTTTGGAAGTTCTTCCCAACACTGATGCAGAAGTTCCCACTAATGTGTTTCACTTGTAGTTTGTAGTTTGCTTTGCCTTCACCCTTCTGTCCACTTCGTCTCAAACCAGCTCCGTGAGGTTTAAGACTGGAGACTGTTGCCATTCCATGAATTGAAGCCGACAGTCTTGTTCCTTTCTTCTAAGGTAGTTCTGACCTACCACTTACCTTTATTTCTTCTTCAGGTCAATCAATGGGCTTCAACAGCTCAGTAAAGCAGAAAAAATGGGGGTGTTCTAAAACTTTTGAGCAGTAGTGTATTCCTGATAGGAATATTAATTATTCTGGATGCGTACTAAAAACTTTAAAAGTAAGGAATATGAGGGAATGTGACACCGAGTGTAATAGAGTGCAGCGTCCTATAACACTAATGCTAGCTAATGATAGTTTCAGACTTAAAGTCTATATATAACAAGAGAGCTCCACGGACTTTCTGCATTTTTGCTTTTCATTGTGAGAAACATTATGAGAATAAACACACATCTGCCAAGGACCCGAGTAATCTTTTGTTTTACCCAGTCTGTTTTACATAATGCGTCTTAGTTGCCATGATTTACACTAAGCCAGGTAAATTTGAAAACGGACAATTATTTCTCCATCCAGCCCTTGAGTTCACACTAAAACTGTGTTTTCAATGAACAAAACGAAAATATCACTCGCTCTGGAATTTCCCTGTACGAACCTCATGCTCGGTTAATAATAGTATATCAGTCTCAGCACATTTACAAAAGACCAAGACACCCCATTTCCTCTCTTATCTATTCTGAACAATATTTAATTGCGGTTCTCAGTTCATCGATATGCACGGAAGGTAGTTAGGCTCCAAGGAATCATCCCGTCTGCAGTGCACGGCATCATAATGCATTAAAACTGTAACAGACATAAGGTAGACCATGTGGAATAATGTAATTACAGTATATGGCTATGATGGTTAGGAGGGATGGGCCACAAATCCAGCACCGATTATTTTTCTGTATTTTTTCTTATCCATTGCAGTTTATGTGCAACACAATGTGCTTAAAAGTTTTTTTTTTTCTGTTTTTTCTCCGTACCGTCTTTCCATACTCTTATTTATCTGATGTATGTGTATTATTTCTTTCGTGTACACAGTTCCTAGCTTCTCATGAGGTGTTGCATGCTCCTCCCTGCTGTATGCTGTTGAACTTATCATCTTTATCCATCTCCATGATTTTTGGTGAGTGACCCATTGTGATGGAGGCTCTGTTACTCTTTTAGAAAAGTAGGGTTTTTTTTGTCTATTATAGAACTATTTTTGCTAAATTGATGCTGTATTCAATGATTAAAGCAATTCTGTATTTTACAGATGTGTCTTTTGCTTTTTTCCCCATAAAATTTACAAGGTAAAAAAATAATTATATGGTCAAGAAATGAGACTAAATACTGACGAGTTTCATTCATATTGCAATATATTTTGGAGCTACAGAAGAGGTTCTCTGACTTTTTTCAATTTTTCACTGTAAATAAAATCTCACTGTGTCTATTAGTACAGATTTATTCTTCTCCCTAATAATCAAATATTTCAAGTAAAAGGCTCATTAGGGAAATGTATATAATTATAATCTGGCAATTTACTGGTGACAGAGCTTTTTATTCTGGAAATTTCCATTGACAAAATATTTGGTCCAAGTCAATGATGATGATGATGATTACTACTACCACTACCACAACTACTATAAGCTTTTTTTTGTTTTTGATTTATTGAGATTTAGACTAAACCCTATTCATAATATTTAAAAACATCCCAAACCCCATGACTGTGTGTCACACATCCTTGGCCTCCATAGACCTTGCTTTGAGAACCAGTGATCTACAAACAAACACGATGGAGATGAGATCGGGCAGCTATGACAGCACCCATGCTTTACATTTAGAGTGAGATGCATGAATTCATCATCAGTAAAGACTTTATCTTGGGTGCATAGTGGACCAGAATCTATCCTGGGAACTCACCCTGGATGGGACACTTATATGGTGCACACATAGTCACACCTAGGAGCGATTTAGACCTACTTACATACCTGCGTGTTTTGTGAGGTGAGAGGAAACTGAAGAACCAAAGGAAATCCATGTTTGACATGGGAAGACGATGCAGAGACTCCACAGTAACCGGAACTCAGGTCTTTTTGAGGTGTTAACAGTTGTACCACCGGTTTATTGTGGGATGTCCAATGTAATGGGGATGGTGCAGTTAGCAGAACTCTACCAGGAGCCGGGCTCTATGTCCCTCCGTCTCATTGTCGCAATGTTCCGCCAGTGTGTTACATGACCTACACTCTGTAAAGTTGATAGCATCCCTCTCTGTTACATTATCACTACTGATTGAACTACACTGTGATGATGTCACAGAGAGGGGCACTACCACCCTGGGACTTCTCATGATGTTAATATTGTTTTTAAAAAGTGCTAATGATATATCTAAACCTGTAACAACGAGAAGCAGTGTGTTAAGCTCTGCAAGTGGGATGTCCCAGGGTGGGTGGGGGGGTATAAATCAGTAAGTTTATGTCTCAGAGTACGCAGGTCATGTGACAGATTGGCAGGACATTGTGACAGACAGAGGGACACGGAGGGGAGCACCCTTGTGGACATCCAACAACTAGAAGTAGTGTGTAAAGACTGCGGATGGGATGTCCCAGGGTGGTAGCACCACATAGTGTGAAGGACAGTCAGTCAGGGGATGATTTCACATAGAGGGGCGTCATTGTGACAGAGACAGGGACATGGATCCTGGCCTTTGAAAGAGCAATGCTAAGTGGCCTATCACATTACATGGGACATCCCACAATTATAGTTTTGGGGATCTTGTCATTCCTGATGGATGTCATCCAAATAAACAAAGAAAAACAATTCAGATTCATTATCTGTAGCCTATAATACAGTAGGTTGGCAGCTTTTATTTGCACAAAAAATATTCTAGGATTGTAATGTGTTAGTCTTATATTTGTATTTAATCCTTTAGAGATCTACACTGATACTCAACTGTTTACATCAGCGCAGTGTAAATATGCATACTGGATTGTATAATCCTCCTGATGTAAGGTAACAAGAAATGAAGAAAAAATATGATTTCCTACTATCTAAAATGCCTACTGTGCATTCCTGCTGAAGAAAAGGTTAATGCATTCTGAGGAGGGAGAAAAAAAGTTTTTTTTTTTTTTTTTTTACAAAATATATCAAGGTTTCTGTGTAAAAAGTGTGCATTAATGAAAAGCGCTATACTCTACCAGCACTATACAGTTTCAGACTAATCACTGAGAAATGCTGAAAAAAAAATACAAGGCTGTGCCATTCACAGGTTTATTGCATGATGTTACCATTTCAGACCTCTATTTAGCATATGGATGTGTTTTTGAGTTCTCCACCCACAACATCCACCTTTATCAAAGCAATGGGTTGATTACAGGGGCTTCAATATCATAGCCGGAAAACATAATGAACACATCAGTCATTCGCATCCTCCACGTCTACTCCAGGCTGAAGTGAAAATTTTGGTTAGTTGGTTGGTTGGTTTTTGTGCTGTTTGTACCGTGTGACTGTGAGCGATTTCCCAAGTTCTTAGTGCAAAACATGTCGAATTAAGGCAACAGTTGAAGTGTAGAAAAAAAAAATATTGTCGTAGTTGTGATCACTCACTACAAAAAGGGCGCAAAGGTTTTCTGCTCAATCAGTGAAAGGGACAAGTTCTTCAGCTCCTCAGGCGAGTTCACAGCTCTGTACCCTAGCTCCTCTAAAACCTGCTGACACACCGTCTGTGTGTAATCGACTATGTCGTGCGAGAGTTTGAGCCTCCAGCTTTCAGCGTTGGCAGCTGAGTCCCTCAGAGTACTGTATTTATGCTTCGCCAAACCCTCATTGCTTCCTCTGGTGTTGTTTCGAATCCACTCCTCTACCCCTTTTTCCATGGTCAACCCAAGGAAGTCGTAGATCTCACGGGTCTTTTGGAGGGGCCGGCGCGCTAAATCCTCATAGCGCACCAACATGTAACGGCCGCGAAGCCATGCTGGACGCTCAGAGCCAGTGTTGATGGAACGCAAGACGTCGTCACACACAGTCGTAATCTGGCTCAAGTCAAGGTTGTATGGTTTGCGCCCTGTGGCCCTCCAGATCCTCCAGAGGCGATACGTATCTCGAAACGTCTCGATCCTTGAAGCCAGGATCCCTCGTGGGTCCCTAACCAGCTGGACAACCTTCAGGTTAAGCCGTGGATCCTCCACTAGAGCGCGGAGATCGCTGACTTCTGGGATCCGCACTGTCTTGATCGCCACATGTCTTCTTTCTCGGCAAGACTCTGCTGCTAGGGTCAGGTTGAGGAGGGTGCACTTCCTCACACACTCGCCCTCATCTATATTCACCTCATTGAGGTTGAAAGCATCGCAGACAGGCGGCGAGCAAAGCGCCCGACTCGCCCCTCGCCGGAAAAGCTTATCTGTGGTGTGATTTGCAGGCAGAGGTTTGATGTAGCTCTCTAAGAAGTACAGGTCGCAGTGGTATAAGCTGCGCAAAAGGTCACGGCTTGCTCCAAGCATCACCCTGCGATCTGAAGTGTACCTGCTGTGGGTGAGGTGAGGAAGCAGTACATTCTGGACGTGATAGAGTGGCTCGAATAAATAGAACACGTCTGTGTGCTGGTTGAAAAGCTGGCCGGCGAAAGACGAGCCGCTGCGAGTTGTGGCCAGAATGAGAATGTGAGTCTTTGTTCTGGAGGCGTTGTATGGAAAATTAGGGAAGTCGTCGCAAAAGCGGTCGAAAGTGTCCGGTTCCTGAGTCAGGCTGCAGTTCACCGAGCTCGGCACGGGACAGATCTGAAAGGGCTCGGACGTGAACGTCCTGATCGCGGTGTACTGGATGGCGATGGACGCCAGGCCGAGCAGGATCACAGCCTTCCAGGAACACTGCATGGCGGAGGAACTTCATTTAGACAACGCAGTAGGATTCGGAGCCCATCGGCGAACAGGCAACTGGAGGGAAACAAAAAATCTCAGTAAATCGACTGTTAACAAACAGACAGGTGTAAAAAGAGCATCCGTCACATTTTACTCAACAAATTCAGCGAATGATGAGTGTGAAGTTGCAACATCAGTGTCAGCATTAACGTGGCCTTTATATCTGTCTTTCAGCCATAATTAATTATAGATCTCAAGAATTATAGAAGTGTGGTGGTGTCGTTCTTCTTCTTTCCCACTGCAGGTACTAATTGAACACAGAGTTAATTCAACGCTGGGGACGGAGCTGTGTATGTGCCCCACTAACAAGCAAGGGACGAGGAATTTAAAGAATGAGTTCCCATGAACTCCAAGTGTCTGATATTTATCTGGATGCTGTACATACAGTATTTGCAACATTTTGAAAGATTTCTCAACTTCAAAATATACACTCTTGGCATTATATATCCTATTGGGGAGGGAAAACGGCACCATTTTTGTACGCACACACCGTTTTGGTGTTTTTTTTTCTTTCATTAATATGGAAAGATCTCTCTAGTTTCCTTCCAAACCCCTTCAATGATGTGACTTAAACACTCCAGCACCTGTGGAGAGATTTTATAACGCGTAATAGCTGATGCAGAGAGCCTCTCTGGACCATACATGTAGTAAAAACACCAGCAGTCAAGAACTATTCCTATTTTTAGGCTATGTGGTCAGCAATTTGCGGCATTTTTACCGCAGTGTAACGGAATTATTCCCAGAGATCCGTAAATAAATAAACGAGAGGTCGCATCTCAAATCGCTGGATGCTCCCTATATAAGTGCACTGCACAGGGCAGGCGATACCAACGCTCTACACCCTCTGTAGTGCACTATAGCTGTAAAATGAAGCTTCCGGCAGCTGCGGAGAATGACAGGTCAGAAGGGAAATAATAATAGTGGTGAATGCAATGAAATGCTGGTTTGTTTGACTTGCCTGTTGAAGTTGTGCGCGAGGTGAGGGAGGGTGCATGGGCTCAGAATGCGACGCTTCCCGTGAAAGCCTCCGGGTCTGGGCTATAGATGTTATTATAGCCGGCCGTAGAGATGCAAAAAGGTGTCCTTTAAATAAAAATCAGGCTGTAATCCGTCCTGACGGCCCACAAACAAATGATGTCAGGCGTGTATTTATCCAGAGTGTGAAAAAAACAATACTAGGAATACAATAAAGATCAGATAAAAGGTTAAAGATACTATTATAACGCGCGCAGCAAATCTCTCTCTCTCTCTCTCTCTCTCTCTCTCTCTCTCTCTCTCTCTCTCTCTGTCAGTCCTGAAAGCTTCAAATTGTTGATGTCTCCTCTCACGCGACGGGTGGATGGATGGACTGATGGAGGGAGAGACGGATGGAGGTTGGAGTGCGTGCCGAAGTGAGGCGCGAGCGAGACGCTGCCTAAGTGAGTGATAAAGTGAGGCGTGGGACTGGGCTGCGCGAGCTCCGCTTCAAGACCACCTCAGGCTCCTCCCACTCTGAAAAACCATCTCTGAGTCAGAGCAGAGGTGAAAAACACGAGACTACTTTTCATTCTCTCTTATTATCTATCCACTGTGCCAATTTAGACATTTTGGGAAGGGGGTACATCTTTCAGTTACCACCGTTTATATAATTTCTCGTTTGAGATACAAGCTCGAGCTAGCAATTTCACAACACGCTTTAATTCAGCCCTTATAATAAATAAACAAGTCAGGTAAGAAATGGGTTGGAGTGTCGCACCTGACAGGCGGTAAGGACTCAGGACATTTCGATCTGAGGTCCAAGCACCAAAGGTGGTGGAACACTTCTTTCTTTCTTTCTTTCTTTCTTTCTTTCTTTCTTTCTCTCTCTCTCTCTCTCTCTCTCTCTCTCTCTTTCTCTTTCTTTCTCTTTCTTTCTTTCTCTCTCTCTTTCTCTCTTTCTTTCTGTCTTTCTCTCTTTCTTTCTCTCTTTCTTTCTGAGGACTGAGGACATTTCGATCTGAGGTCCAAGCACCAAAGGTGGTGGAACACT
>JBCNYH010000024.1:33175506-33202480 GCA_039654325.1 Tandanus tandanus
CTCAGAAAAATGTGAACCTAAAAAGGATCAAAAACACGCTGACATGCTGGGAAAATGGTGGCAGCCACTTGTCATTTGGATTTAATGATGCAGAGCCTTTTTTTTTTTTTTTTTTTTTTTACATAGAAACAGGAAACAGCATTACAGGCGGGCAACTGTCTTTGCGGCACTGGAACTTCAATCAAGCTAATATTTAGTGTGGTGCATCTATGTGTTAATCTGTAATTTTTGATAACGACTTGATTGTTTAACAAATACAATGTGTATCCCATTGACCAATCAGGTTTCAGCAAGAATGTGACAGGGTTAACATTAGACTATCATCATGAAACCTGAATGTAGTGTTCAGTTAATGACCTGTTGAGAACCGATACAGTTTCACTTAAATTGACCACCTGGGGACACTATTCATATTTTTGCCTACAAAGGCAAGAATTTTTTAGCCTGGCTTTATTGTTTTAACTATGGAAACTATGGTAACTATGGAAAACTGCCTTTGAACCACATCCATTCAAATATATGATTATTGACCTAATACATTAAATAATCCTAGGGTTTTTGTCCAGTCTTCACAATATCGATGTGATGCCAAACTACTCAGGACAGCTCATCTGCCTATAAATTATGCTTATTGGGAGGTGAAGTATGCTGCACTTTATGGTAGATGCTTATGAAATGTAACATCCAAATTTTCTTTGGTGTTTACACAAATGAAGATTCTTATTGGTAGGTTTCATACTGTGGTTTATGTCAGTGTGGTTTATGTCAGTTGCACTTTAAAAGGTCAACAACAACATAGGCAGTCACAGTTCAATTTGATTACATTTTTAATCGCTGCAGCAAATCGTAAGAAGACACTAAGACATAACCTCACTTTTTCTTGCTTTAAAGAGCTTCAATCATTAGTTTTTTCTGTCTTTGTGATAAAATATGCACAATGGATTGATGTTGAGAACAAATCTCAGCCAGGATGCAAAAGCTCTGTCAGAGAAAACATTTGTTTTTTGCTAAGGTTATTCTTCTCAACAGCAATATATGTATGTATGTGTGTGTGTGTGTGTGTGTGTGTGTATTCATGCATACAGTATTTAAATATAAATATAAATATTGCAGCTGCTATATATATAATTATGTGGGTCTAGTGATAAAACAGAAAAGTGAGAAAATAGCAGATGCCAGTTGAAATAGTGCATAGTGCTACCTATTCATATAATGACATTTTCACGTCATATTCTGGTAACAATGAAACATCACTACCGGCAATGAAATTCTTGGACTTTCTTCGCCCCCTCAATATTGCTTAAGAAACAAATATTGCACATAAAATTAACATTGAGATAAATATATAAAGTAAGAATAAAAACTATATAAGTAAAAGGAATAATATATACACACACACAGTCAGATAAATACAGGATGCTAATAGAAATACTGAAGTGGTTGTATACACAGTAGAATAAAAACTAAACTAAAACTAATGCTTTTTTTTTTAAAAGTTGTTGTAATGCAGAGGTAGTATGTGCATGTACAGTGTGTACAATGAGTGTGCAAAAAGTGTGCAGATTGTCCAGTATATCAGCAGTTCAGTAGCCTGATGGTTTGCGGGTAGAAACTGTCCCTGAATCTGCTGGTGTGAGTCTGGATGCTCCTGTACTGTCTGCCCGACGGCAGGAGCATGAAGAGTGTGTGTGGCTGGGGTGGCCACAATTACACCCACACACAATTACACTGGGATATTGCAAAAGTGACGCAACGAAAGCCTATTTTATCAGGCCAGCTTTAAATAGCACCATTAAAGCAAAAGCAGAGCCACATAATATCCTACAATTTTCCAGATTACCATCACAATGTTAAACGAACATAAGAGTGATGATTTAAAGACCAGAACATGATGAATGCTAGTGAATATCAATGAAAGGAAATTGGCATTCCTGTACTTACTTAAATGTTATAAAAGATAGAAAAATCCTTTTGAGTCCATTCATTTTCTATACTGCTTATTGGTCAGGGTTGTGGGGGATGTTGGAGCCAATCACAGCTGACTTCAGGAGAGAGGCGGGATACATCCTGAACAGGTCAATAGTTTATCACAAGAATAACACAAGCACAACAACCATTCACATTCACACCTATGGGCAATTTAGAGTAGTCAATTGACATAATGTAAGTCTTTGGACTGTAGGAGGAAACCAGAGTACCCAGAGGAAACCACACACGAACAGGAAGAACATGCAAAATCCACACAGAAAGGCTCTTGTTGATTGCAAGATTCAAACCAGAACCTTTTTGCTGTGACCACTGAGCCACCCATCTTTAAAGTCCTGGCATCTCATTTATTATTTTTTAAAAAGCTTTCCTATAAATTATTTATTAATGTAAGCTGAAATTAAAGTACACATTTAACTGCTGACAAGAAACTATTTATCATACATTATTCATTGTCCACAGACTGCCCATCATATTAAAACTTATCACCAGTTAATTTCTGATACAAAAATTATTATTTGATCTGACACGAGATTAGAGGAAGGGGTTAATTCATTGATTTATCTTCAGGAAGGACTTTATCCTGGTCAGGATCAAGATGGATCACTCACAACAAACTCTAGATGGGAAGTGAGCCCAGCTCTGGTCATCACATACCCATTCAGACTGTCATTCACAGCTGGGACCAAAACAGAAGGCATCTTTTTGTCTTTGGGTCAGAGACTTTTAAATTAATGCTCCAAATGATCCCATAATGAAATGTTATTGCAGTGCCTAGAGGGTGAAACAGGAGGAAGAGGTACTCATTGCTCATTTATTGTTTTTAATTAACATTGAAAATGTGAGCTACGCTTGCCTCAACAAGGTCTCCAAGCTGATAGAAACCAAAGAGATGTTAAAATTAAGCATAAATAATAGAATGGTTCCAATATTTTATATATTCTATATATCAGACGACATATTTTGTTTATATGACTTCATTTAAAAAATCTCACCAAGTAGGTTCTCTGCTCAAATCCACCCGATTTAACTTTTATGAGGTGTAGGTATAATTACACCTGATTCAGATACCTGAAGATAGATCCAGTGTGCCTCTTGTACCTATACTCTATATCTCAAAACATATGCTGAGGATGTCCCTAATCCTTCCTGAAAAGTTCCTGACAGGTACCATGATTGACAGGTGAGCAGATCTGCATCTTTGGCTTTGTTGGTTGGATGTCAGCACAGCATCGGTGCACCACTGAAAAGTCACTGGAAGCTCTGAGCTAATATTTCATACAATAATTCATTCATTTTCCATACTGCTTATTGTGTTTAGGGTTGTGGGGAAGCTGGAGCCAATCCAATCTGATCTGGGGCATAGGGTGGGGTAAATCCTGAAAAGCTTGCCAGTCTACTGCAAGGCCAACACAGACACACACAACCATTCACACTAAGGGGCAATTTGGAGCAAATTATCATAATGTGCATGTCTATGGATGGTGGGAAGAAACCCATGTAAGCACAGAAACACTGTTGCTAACCACAGGGTTCGAACCCACAAGCTTCTTGCTGTGAGGCTAACCACTACGCTCTACGCTACCATGCCGCCATGTCTTTTATGTCTTTGGGTCGGAGACTTTTAAAGTAATGCTCCAAATTACCAACTAATTAATGAAATAATATTGTATTGCCTAGTGGGTAAAACAGGAGGAAGAGATGCTCATGCTCATTTATTGTTTTTAATTAACATTGGAAATGTGAGCTTAAAGTAAGAATTATGAAATGTCTGGTCTCATGCTTATCTTTAAAGCCTGACACTTCTTCAAGGAAAGTCTGGAGTACGTTTTTTCCCTGTCCATATCCCAGATTTCTGTGCCTCGATCGCACAACTGATATGAAATAGATTAATATGCAGACTATCTCACTATTAAGCGACACAGAGCACGAGGCCTAGAGCGAGAGGAATAAATTTCTCTTAATTAATTCTCCTTTTAAAACTTCAAATGGAGAGCTGCATTTTTCTCTGTTCTGCCTTTTCTCTTGTTCTGTCCCCTTACTCTGTCATTCGATGTTTTTTTCCCTCTTGGTCATGCCAGACTCCTCCATTTAAAAGGAGATTTTTCTCTTAGCCTGTGCCGCCTTTGCAGTCTCAGCAGCTGCCAAATGTGAGATTATGGCTTAGCTAAATCAGTTTTATCTCTGTGTGTTCAGCGCAACTTCAGTTTCAATCAGTGTGTGTGCTCAAGCATTGGAAGATGTCAGGCCCTGGGTATTGGTGTGAAAACGAGTGTCCGTTTTCTAATCCAGCCTGGCGATGGTGGCCAATAAGTTCTCCACATGAAATAAGGCCATGGCGCTGACCATTTAAACTCTGCGCTGCTCTTCAGATTGAGCCGTAATGTCAATAGGTAACCGCAAGGTGATTCCTCCCCACAGCTTAAATAAAAGAAAATAGGCCCCATCTGGGTACTGGTTTTAATTACACATGTGCTCGTCTTTCAGTGTGTTCTATAGTATATGGACCTGAGCAAATCCCCATCCCCATCGCACCAAAAAAGAAAACAAATAAATAAACAAACAAATAAATAAATCTGTCTTGCTTGAAGGCATTTTACGAGATGGCTGGGGTTTGACTTTCATGGTCACGCAAGGTCAAAGGTAATTGTTGTCTCATTTTAAAGTCCATATATGTTTAATATATTACAATAGTGTGTACCACAGTAACGGCATGTCTATCGTCACTCTTTTCAAAGTGCTTAATCTGTGCTTAATCTCCAAATATTTGTAAACTTTGAAACATTTGATCCAAAAATCATCTCTGCGACTCAGGTAGGGTAATGTCTCCATTAAGTTTGGTGAAAACCGGTGCACAGGTGTGGTCGGGATTTTGTTTACAGAAACGCCGGTGATCACAGTAACTCTGCTAAAACTCTCTTTTGTGTGGAAGTAAAAACGGTGACGTGATGTGTTAGAGGGATTGATTTTTTATTTATTTGCTTCAGTGATAGCAGTATACTGATATATTGTGCAGTATTACAGTGTTTTTCTAGGTAGTCATGTGACCATAACAATTCTGGCCAGAGGTTCCCAACCCTGGTTCTGGAGGACCCCCTGTCCTGCACATGTTAGGGCTTTCCCCGATCTGTCACAACCACTTCAACTCAGGGAGAGCTGTTAATTAGCTAACTAGTTAAATCAGTTGTGTTGGGAACATAGAAAACAGTGTAATGTGCAAGGCAGAGGGTTCACCAGGACCAGGGTTGGGAACCTCTGATAAAGGCAAATATGTTTGCAGTGAACTTGTTTGCTAATGTCACATTCAAATCGAATAAGAACTAAGTATTCACTGTGTGTCCCTGTGTTGGTGTTTGTCTGATTGCTTTGTGTGATCTGTGATAGATGTTGGTACAGATTGCTATTTAAATATAGATTGCTATATTTTTTTTCTAACATGTTCTTCTGTCATCTTTTTTGGGGGGCAATGTACTTACTGTATTTACTTCTTACAGGAGCAGGAAATGAAATGTTCCTCAGATGAAACGCTAGTTGTTGATTTGTATTCAACACTTGTAAGAAAGACTGTTCCAATATTTCACTTATTTACAAATCCTGTATGCCAGTCAGATTGAATCATTTTAATGCCTCCAAACCAACGTTATAATCATATCTTACAAACATTTCCACTTCTATAGTTTATCTTTTGAGTTTTTGCTGTGACCCCTGAACTTTTGCTTTAATTCTTTTCTGCTTTTTTAACTAAAGCTGAAGTCAGACAAAAACTAAATTAAATTCACTCAGAGAAAAGTGATTTTACTGAAAGGTAAAGCACACAGGACATGAAATAAATATTTGTTACTTTCACTTTGCGCCAGCTTTATCTCGCTGAACTTTGACCTGTGAATTTATCAACCTTGGCTTGTAACTAAGGCAGGCCATGGTCATTTTGGTTGGTTAAAAAGAGAAGGAGCTGCTGCTGATTATTTCACTGGACTCTAATTTGACCTACGCTTAAACTCCACCAGAACCAATATACTAACATTCTGTTGATGCCTGCTTTTCATGAAATCTTATACCTTTTTGTTCTCATTCTATAATTCTGTAATGTTAGGTTTAATATCCTCTAACAACATTTTTTATACATGGCCTTTGTGCTTGTACCTTCTGCGCTTCTCTAACAAACTAAATGGTACTGTATTTTGCAAACTTAACAAACAAGAAACAGTGCATAATGTTCTGTGGGTGGGGTGTCCCAGGATGGTAGCGCCCCTCTCTGTGACATCATCACGTGAGTGTGTAGGTCAGGGGTCTGCAGCCCTGTTCCTACCTTCCTTCAGGTCTTATCTCCTACCAAAATCTAACACCCCTCTTTTAGCTGATCAGGAACTATTTAAGACAATAATAGATGGTCAGGTGTGCATGATAAGGGTTGGAGCCAAAGTCTTCAGGAAGGTACCTCTCCAGTAAAAGGCTTGGTGACCTCTGGTGTAGGTCATATAGCACACTGGCAGGACATGGTGTGAGAAAGAGACGATGAGACAGAGGGATACGGAGTCTGGCCCCCCAGTAAAGCATTGCTAAGTGGTTTGCCCATTACATACAACATCCCTCAACTTCTACACTAATTTAATCCACCATGAATATGATGAGGCAGATGAGCAGACTCTTCAGATAAAATACTATCGATACTCATGCAGCATCACAGTGCTGTGTACCACACTCCATACATGTGTAAGCTCACAAATGCCAATGATTAGTGCTGTTGTGATTGATTGCGGAGTTTTAGAAATTATCAGTCCGATCTAAAACCAGTGGGTGAGAGTCCCTGGTCCTGCACGGATCCAGGGATTGAACCAACAGACAAGACACATAAACAGAATGTAAGCAGAACCCAAGTTTATCATGGTCACACAAGCAGATTGGGTGGTAGAAGGGGAAAATATTCCAGGAAGTATGTGAGTGTGTGCAAATAAAAAGGAGAAGTTACTTCTCTTTGACATTCAGCAGATATTAATTTTAGGCTTTGATTTTTTTTAAATTTCTTTTTTTTTTTTGGAACATTGTTCCATATTAGAACAAAAAAATACAGGCACGTGAGACATCAAGTTTAGTCACATGCTCCAAGACAGGCGCAGATTGCCTTTTGCATCATTAGCATTCAGACTTGTGATCTCTGGACAACACAGCAAACATTTTTTCCCCACCACTTGGGAGTCCCCTGGCAAGCTCTCTTAAGAAAAAGAAGAAGTAGGAGAAGACGATGTGGAAGAACTGTTTGTCTGTTGTCAGTATCAATGCATGAAATTGCTCGACATAAAACAGTGAACATCGTTTGGCCAGTGTTATACTTTCTGCATCCACAAGAATGCAAGAATCCATACACGAGGGTTTGTTGATGTAAATTTCATCAGCAGAGGGTGTATGCGAGGCTCTGTGCAGATGTCCATATACCAATGACGCAAGCTTTTTGCATGCAGCCGAGGGTGCCATCTGTGCACGCGCTGAAAAACTAGATGCTGAATTGGAAGAGAGGCAGTGCAAAGAGGTTCATCACTCCAAACGTTTGTATAATTCATCTTTAAAACAATATGAATACAATCAAATATGTAATAACTGATGGAGGGAATTATTCATATTTTATATTCATTTGATTCTACATACATTTATATATAGTATTTGTTATTTTCTGTACTGTTTTTAAAAAAATCTATTACTGTAACTACTTTTACAGCTGTATATTATCAAATTTGCTAAGCAGGTATCACAAACAAAAAAACTGATATCTTTGGTGTCACTGAGTGGCTACAAATGACACTACTTTCCTTCCATGCTTCTTTTTCTTATGTGATTGTGCCAAACACAAAGCAGCCCATCTTTTTCTTCTTCTTTTGGCATCTATGTCATCATTTTGATGTAGATGCTGCTCTACTGTGTATGTGTCCACCAAACTAATTAATTAATGAATTCTCATATTAGGGTCTCGGCCGACTGAAGGCGGGAAACACACAGGGCCAATACATACACAACCACTCACACTTACACCTTGGGGAAACTTGGAACAGCCAATTATCTTTATATGCATGTCTTTGGACTGTGGGAGGAAACCGGAGTACCCAGAGGAAACCCATACATGGTACAGATACACCCTCGAACCCATGAGCTTCTTGCTTGAGGTGGACATGGTAACCATTATGTCACCATGCCACCCCAAGCAGATAAGAAAGTAGTATAATAGGATCAAATATGCCTCCATTGTATATAAAACTGTCAGTGTGTTTGTCTACTAAGGAGTACAAATAGGGTTTTCAAAAGACCCATACTCCTCAACTGAGGACATTTACAGTGCTTTATATCGATGATGGCTGTCCTACTGTGACTGCCTTTCATGTGGTAATTTTCTGAGAGGGTGCTTGTTTTGTTCTCAGACTGCAGGAGGGAGATGCCTAAAAGGCAGAAGAAAAAGAAGAAGTATAAGAAAAAGAAAACTTTTATTTTTCATGTATGGCACATTACAGTGGAGTGAAATTAATTTCTTCACAAATCACTGCTTGTTAGAAGGAGTTACCAGTTTAAGCCATGATATGGTACATGAGGCATCGAGGATGAAGGACTTCTTCATCTTGATTAACTATCAACAGTGACAGTTTGGCAGTAAATAACCCATGAGTGGTAGCATGGCAGTACATGACCAAAATATGGCAGCTTTAGTATATGACCCACCAGTCACAGCTTGGCATTAAAAGGCCCAGCAGTGACAGCATGGCAGTATATGGCCCACCAGTGGTACCTTGGCCGTATATGACTCACCAATGGTAGCAGTATGACTAACCAGTTACAGATGGCAGTATATGGCACACTAGTGGCAGCTTGGCAGTATATGACTCACCAGTGGCAGCTTGGCAGAATATAACTCACTAGTGGTAGTTTGGCAGTATCTTGCCCAGCAGTGGAAGCCTGGCAGTATATGGACTAACAGTGGCAGCTTGGCAGTATATGACTCACCATTTGCAGCTTAGCAGAATGTGGCACACCAGTGGAAGCTTGGCAGTATATGGCCCACCAGTGGAAGCTTGGCAGTATATGGCCCACCAGGGGCAGCTTGGCAGAATATGGCCCACCAGGGGCAGCTTGGCAGAATATGGCCCACCAGGGGCAGCTTGGCAGAATATGGCCCGCCAGTGGCAGCTTGGCAGAATATGGCCCACCAATGGTTGTGTGGCAGTATATGGTCCCCCAGTGGCAGCTTGGCAGTATATGGCCCACTAGTGGCAGAGTGGGAGTATATGACTCACCAGATGCAGCTTGGCAGTTTTTGGCCCACCAGTGGCCGCTTGACAGTAAATGGCCAACCAGTGGCAGCTTGGCAGTATATGGCTCACCAGTGATAGTTTGGCACTATATGGCCCACCAGTGGCAGCTTCTAAGTAACCCTGGGTTTACACTGCGGCCAAGGTGTCCACGATGTCCACGATTTGATAGAATCGTGATGAGCGTGGGGGGTCTTGAGGGAACTTGGTGGTCGTGATGATCATGACAAATTTTTTGACTGTCAAAAATTATGGCATGATTATTACGATTTATTACAATTTTATTCCAATTGTGATAAAATGTGGGAATGTCGAAGTAACAGACCTTGATCTGCCATTGTAGGGGATCTTGATGAACTTAGACACTCGATTCCAAGTTTCATCTCTTGGATGCACCCGCCTCCTTTTTTCACCCGAGTTGTGCTCCAAGTGTGCTCATAAATCGTGCAGCTCCATGCTTTTTTAGAATTGTGGAGATCATGGACATCGTGGCCTAAAATCCAGGGTAAATGGCCCGCCAGTGGCAAAAGTGTTCATTTAGTTTTTCATAGGTGAATTTCCTTCAAATATAAAATCATTTGAAAAAATAACTACACCCCATAAAAATTTTTGATTTTTCCAGCATATATGAACAAGCAATCATATCACACTTTTCTTGGATATTTTCTGCTCTCAGGCTGAATTTTCTGGTGTGGCCAGTACTGGAAAATTGACAGTAATTTGAAATCTACAGCACTTAGAGTTGTTTTTCCTTACAATGCAATGTATTTTGAATCCCTTGCCAGACTGCAAAACTCTTGGCATGATGACCCCACACTCTTTAATAGCAAAGAGAACACCATACGCAAGATGTCAATGGGTCCTTACCTGGAACACCTGATTATAATTTTAGGAACTTGAAGGTGTGATAAATGAGAGGGTGCACTTACTCTTATACTATGGCACCGATCCATATTTTTATTCATTGTTTTTTTTATATACTTATTTAGAATCTGAAAATTCCTACAAAATGTTTTAGTCATTTTTAGTAAATTTTTTGTCAGCTTGTGTACAGTATATACTACTCTTATTTTTAGGCAAGAGGGTAATTTATTTTGTTTTATTTTATTTTATTTTATTTTTTGGAGTATACTGAAAATACAGTATGCTGTAAATATTAAGATGTATCATAATGAGCAAAAAGACTTAGAAAACAGCATACATTCCCTGGTTATAAAAATGAAAACTAAATATAAGAAATGATTTGGCAGATTTTGTCTCAGTTATTTGGCACTGTATGTCTGTGGAATTTATTTATTTTTTATCTATTTGTTTGTTTGTTTTTTATGTCTTTATATTCTCTAGTGTACAGAGAACAATAGGAGGTTATTTTCTGTTCTTGTCATGGTGAGGCATAATTAAGCCTGAATGAGAATCCTGCAAATTGAGCAAACGAGGTTAGTAAAAGTTATCAAATGAGTTCGCAATAGAAATCTTCTTAAGTGTGTCATTTACACTCAGATCATGTCACCTGATATGATCCAGATCAAACACAGCTTTAATTCCAATTTTATATCCAGGAAGTTTATTTGATATTTGAATTATAACACTATGTTTTTATGCTTTTTTCTTGTTTAATTTGTAAAATATTTTGGTTAAATTTTAATTGCTTGGGTTCTTTTGTCATTAATATTTATTTTAACAGAAAGTTAAACACTTGTGATTTGTTGTGATATATATGCAAGATCCCATTTTGCTCCATTTCCGTCCTGTGTCCCGCAATTAACGTGACCTATGTTCTGTGTCGGATATGCTAATTTAAGTATATACTACACAGGAATGGCACGATCTGATTGGTTCTGATTGACTGGGTAATTAACAATTATTCACTGAAGGCAAGGCGGATGTTGCTGAGTAGTGGATTTGTGGATGTTGCTTTTTAATTCAGTGACATCCACCAAGTTTAAGGTGCATAATAGAGTCGTTTCATGTTGTTTTGATTTGCATTTTCCATGTACTTGCCAGGTGGGCAAAAGAAAAAAAAAGACAATGGAGCACAATCAAAGGGGGTGGGTGGCTTTTAAGACTTTCTGAATAACTTCCTGCAAAAAGTCAGTAAAGTCATTTGGTTAAAAAAAACAACAAAAAAAGTTCTTATTCTTGATAGTTCCTTACCTTCAAATACTTTAATTCCATATTTTGTTGCTTTTTATGTCTGTGTTTTTCAAGGTTAAAAGCATTTATTTAAAGCATTTACTCAAACTGTGAATGAATTTTAAAACATGTTATATCAGAGCACCCGTGACCATTTTCTTATATTCCTGTGTAGTATAGAGTATACTAAAACAATTATTCACCTCAGGCTCTGTGGAAATTCCTGAATAGTCCTTTTGACCTTCCCTCTTAGGGACTATCCGGCAATATCCACCAAACCTGTGGCAAATAATTGTCATATAGTCTTCAGTAAGATTCATGTATCCTGTAGATCAATAAATGCATGTCAATAACTTACCATCCTCATGTTTAAAAAATTTCAAGAACTGGGCAAGAATTTGCATACTTATGAGGATAAAGATATAGAGAGGTTCTTCAATAGTTCGATGGGTAGTAAAAACATATTAAGCTATCTATTATTTAACCTTGATTTGATTTTAATGGTTTACAATTACACATTCAAGGATACTTTAATATCCTCGTGCACCAGTAAATTTAGGCATATTAGAATTATGTACACATACTGTAAGTCAGAATCTCTGTGACTGAGACATAAAGATTAAATTTCTTCGTGAAAAAACTGAATAGATATTTAGGCTTACATGGAGTTTTTTTTTTTTTAAGTAATCTTAACACAGATATTAAACTGAATATATAATATATACGTTGATTTAGGTACTGCCCAAAGGCAGAGCTCCCAACAGATATCTCGACTGATAAGTGTCTGAGGCTGGTGTTATAACAGTAGCATGGCTCTTTTAAGGGCTAAATTAACTTCATCCCTGGAGGAAATAAGTAAATAAATCTTCCCTGTGTTTCCTGAATATGCTCTGGATTGAAAGCAGGAAAGGTTAACACTGAGGGTTTTTTTCCCACTGCCTTCCCTAGCTGATTTTCGCATCACTTGTCTTATTAGATTAATTATCCATTTAATGACTTCATGTTCCATGTTTCTATTAATGTTTTGTGTTGTCTTGCTAGATTGTGTGTTTTTTATTCTGCGTGAGTCTGCACAAGTCTGCATGGTGGTGTATCAGCCACTATTTTTTGGGTTTCAGTTTCCTTTTTAATAATAAATCTTTAAAAATTTTTATTTTTCCCATTGTCATGTAAGTCTGTGATACATCACAGCCAATCAGTATCAACCCAGTAACACGATATGGACATAAGACAACCATCTAAATAATGTTCCATGCCTATGGGGCTCCTCTCAGGAGATTTTCATAATTAGTCACTGTGACATACAAAGACATGAATCTTTGTCTTGAAGTTACTGGGGTCATCATAATTCAGTGATTACATTTTTTTTTAAATCCAGTTGAATTATGTGTTTATTAATCCTTATAATTATCATAATTGTGATCTTAAGTGGCATCCAAGATTCATGGTTTTGTTTGTTTGTTTGTTTGTTTAAACCTTTAATCTTTCATTGACATTTTGCTTGATTTACAATTTGGTCCACAGTTTCTTACATAAACCATAGTAGGATTTAGCTTACTGTGATGTAGGTTTCAACCTTCACTTCATTTCTACCTAATGACAGCGATGCTCAACATTTTTTCAAGCTTCAAAAAAATACCAAGTTTCTGTCATAACATGGACAGAACGTATCACATAGCTACATCACATTTGGAACTTTAAGCCCAGTGTTTGCTGACTCCGTTTCTTCTATTTTGGATATCATATTAATGTAGGGAAAATGCTGATAAAAGAAAAAAGCTCGTACTCATTTGTTTTTAAGGTCTAATAGCAGAACATGACTGTTATTCCTACTCTCTGAGAATTTTTATATTTATTTATTTATTTACTAGATTAAGCACCATTGTAATTGCACTAGCAACATCCCCTTGTGACGTTCACATGGTTGACAACCGCTACATTCTCATGAAACTGATGAAAATATAGCATCAAACAACAAAGTAGCAGTAGAATCAAGCACTAAGCACATTTAAGTATTTTATTATAAATATATTTAATGTGTTTTAGGGTGGAGTTTTCCTGAAGGCTAACATGGCACACTTGAACAAATTTCTTTAACAATTTACCTCTGCATTTGGTATGTATTCTTCATCACTTTGTACTTGTTTATGGATAAAGATCTCTGCCAAATGATCTTGTGCCATGCCAAGCTATTTGTGCTGTTTGGTAACAGCAGCCATTGTTCTATGTATTTCCTGATTCATACATTTTATTATTCCATTAAAATCTGCTCCAGATTCTGGCAAATATGAGTCAGAGATAGCTCTAAGCATTTGTAACACTCAGCCCTGCTCCACTGTGCCATATGTATTGCCAGAAGGTCTTGAGTGGACCTGTTCCAATTGGAGCTGTTAGAGGGGCTATAAAGGCCATGCAGGCGCTGATGCGAATGGCAGCCCGGAGCACAGGGCATGTCAGGAATAAGTGGCTCCCCTAGAGTATCTGATCAGAGGAACATTAGCCATTTCCTCATTTGTATGCTCTATGAAACAGGTTATTGGGGGCTGCTCATGTGCCCCTGCTGAGGGGGAGGACAGCCTATTGCGTTAAGTGGGGCCTTGTAATACATGATGCTCTCGTCTGAGCACAGCAGAGTAATTTTGGAAGCGTATAGGCGGAATTCTAAACAGGAGGAGGCCAATGATTGGTAAATAATTACAAACATTGGGTGCTGATTAAAAAAATTGTTGCTGCCATTATACTGCAGGAAATAACTGCAGGTTTAAGAGCGCAAGAGAGGGACTAAGGTTATTGAACAGATACGCTCAAAAACAACGACCACAAGTGGAATGCAGATTATTCTACATCAAAAAGAACTTTTTAAGAATAAAAATACTAATGATAGAATAAATAGAAAAATTGTTTACATTGTGAAAAAATATAAGTACATTCATGCAATATTTCCACAAGCAAACACTTCACATTCTTTAATACAGTGCCTGGGTGGCACGATGGCGTAGTGGTTACCACGTACACCTCACAGAAAGAAGGTCCTGGGTTCGTGTCACGGGCTTTGAGAGGGCATTTCTGTTCTCCTTGGGCTTCCGTGGGTTTCCTTCAG
Organism: Tandanus tandanus; assembly: GCA_039654325.1. NCBI lineage: Eukaryota > Metazoa > Chordata > Actinopteri > Siluriformes > Plotosidae > Tandanus > Tandanus tandanus. Next base: position 33,190,015 of record JBCNYH010000024.1, read on the forward strand.
GTACTCCAGTCCCAAAGTCCAAAGACATGTGTGATAGGTGGTGTCACAGGTGGAGTGAGGTTGCCGCTGGTGTGTCGGGGCGGAGTGGACACACTGTTACGTGATAGGCTGCCTGTCAGAGATAGCGACAGCTTTGGCTGAACTTTCTTTTTCAGAGTTTCATGCTCTCTCCTTGCTGCGTCTGTCATGAACCTGTTTATGTAGCTGAGAGCGACGTATGTGGGCTGCTGCAACTCCTGTTTCTCAAGCACGCGAGGATCTGTATCGATGTGGTTGTCCTCGATGTGGACGATCAGCTCCACCAGGGATTCGAAATGCAGCCCCCAGCCTCCGAAGCGGCATGTATTGGAGAAGAAGGAGGCAGCGGCGATGCCTGTCATGGTGGTGGCAACATTGAGCGCGAGGGCGAGCGGAAAGGAAGCGGCACGTAGGCACGCACACCGGCGGGCACACACTCGCACTCACACACTCCAATACACACACGCACAGTAGGCTAATTATCTGTTCCGAATCTCCCCTAGGTGGGAGTGTGAATGGTTGGGTGTGTTGTACTCTGCCTTCACCCAATGTCGGCTGAGATTGGCTTCAGCCTCACTGCGACCTCAATAAGATTAAGCGGTTTGGCAAATGAGTGAGTGAGTAAGTGAGTCATACATTACCTACACATAAGTACCCAGTAGTCACGTGGAGAAGAAGCCTTTTTGATCATTTATTTATCAAAAACATCAATAGATGTAATATTCTTCTGTGGAGAAAGTAAGAACTCCCTTGTCTTCAAAGGCTTGTATTGAATTCTTTAGCATAAATTCTTGTATGCACTTTGCATAATTTTTCTTGTAATTTTATGATTTTTTCATTGTGAGCCATTCCTTAGTAGGTTTTCTAGTGTGCTTAAGATCATAATCCTGAAAAGTCCACCTTTGGTTTAACTTCAACTTTCATACAGAAGGCCTTATCTTCAAGCTCTCTTTCATTTGAAGCAGAAACTTTCTGTTGTATCAGTGACTGCAAGATGGTCAGTCCCTGAGGCAGCATGCACTCCTATAACTTTTCACCACCATGCTTTAGAAAAAGAGTTCCTTCAGTTTAGAGAAACTTCAACGTTAATGTGTTACTGTTAGTTGTTCCAGTAGATGCACTAACAAGCACTAGAATCCAACCTGCAAGAGTCCTTACTAGTACCAGAATATATGACCACATCACTTTTATCTTATCTGCATTGCACTGGCTCCCAAACAGATTTCACACTGATTATAAAATACTACTATTGACCTATACAGCACTGAATGGGCTTGCACCACATTATCTTAATGAACTTCTGATGTTTTATGATCTGTCACATCTACCTAGATCAAAAGGTGCTGGGTACTTGTTGGTACCTTAAATAATGAATGCTACAGCAGGGGGTTGATCCTTCTCTACAAAGCCCCACAGTTATGGAACTTCCAATTAGTGTTCAGATAGGCTAAAGACAAACAGGGGCAGTGGTGGCTCACCAGATTAAGGCTCTGGGTTACTGATCAGGGGTCCAAGCCTGAGCACCACCACTGCCACCATTGGGCCCTTGGGTAAAGTCTTTAACCCTATTGGCTCATACTAACCAAATGGAACAAGATGTAAGAGAATGAGAAGGTTAATACTAAGTAAAAATGTTTAATATTTTTAATATTATTTCACAGAAGAACTATGAAAACATTCACCAGCATGAAGACAAAGTGCAAATACAACAAGGGTGTTCTTAAGAAAAAGTATGGAAAGGAAAAGGGTCCTGAACCTAATCACGATCAAACAAAAACTTTCTTATTGCTTTATAAATCAAATGGAATTGAATCAATTGAGTGAAAATATTGCAAAGTTAATGTACTTTCCATTGTATATGCACTATATCTTGAAAAACTGGCCTTGTGAGAAGCAGCAGATTTTTGATAGCGCTGGTTTTGCCTTTGGCATGTCGAGGTTTAATTAAACACTTTTGATGATTAAAATTGTAGTCTTGTCTCTGCTGCTAATTAACCCAGAGGAGCCATCAAAACACAGAGCAAGGAAATATTATTTCTCAGCAAATGCCATCAAGGCTTTAAAGCGTGAGGCGGTTATGGCCTGTAATAATAATGTACAGCGAGCAAATCACTTCCAAGCGATGGCAATTGGTGTCCTAGCCTTATGCTTCTGTCCTTAATTGAAAATTTTAAAAGTCATATTGACCCCCAGCACCATAAAAAAAAGCTGGACGACCATAATGACACCATGGCTCAGTGAGAAAACTGACTCAATATATCGCACTATAATGAGAAGCTGGAATCAGAAATGAGAGGATGAATCAATTGGTTACACTCTGAGAAAACACAAATAATCTTCATAATTAGTTGTCCTGACTGGATTTTTCCCAGATATCACACATGTGTACAATACACAGGCATGACAGTATGAAAAGAGAACAGATGACAACCTTCAAAGGGGAGTGGGGAGGCAGCATCGTTGTTGGGATGTGTGATCATGAAGTGGGAAATTTGCTTCCAGATTGCATTATAGCTGTCCCAACAATACATAAACACTCATAACATGGAAAATGTTCATCCAAGATAGATTTACATAAAATGGATTCATCCTTGCTTTATCAATCCACAAATAACAAAAAATGGTCCACCTGATACAGTGCAATATAGATTGGTTGATACAACCAATATATTGTTGAATATAACAACAAAATATTCATTATAACAGTCTATCTTTTAATAAACAATTACACTGTTTGGATCTTTTTTGTAGTGTAAATAAATAAATGACATCTAAATCAAAAATATCTTGGGTTTTTTTGTTTGTTTGTTTTTTAAATTCAACACTTTCAGCACTCTCAACAGACACTGATACAAAATAGCTCTATAGGAACCTGGATGCGGATTTAGATCCTTAATGAACAAGCCAGGAGACAGTGGAAAGGAAAATTCTGCTGAGATGACAAGAGAAAGAAATATTGAGAGCAACCAGACTCAAAAATGAACCTATCATCTTTTTGGGTGATGGCAGGGCGGGGGAATATAAATCATTACTGTATACAGATGGAGAAGAGTAAAGATAAACAGAACTGTGAAAGGATGTTCAGTGTGAGCGGACTGTGAATAAGTGTCCTATAATGAGCACAAAATGAACAGCAGATCATATGTCCAAATCTACAGTATCTAGATGAGCTTATCTACTGAAACATGGCAATACCTTTTTTTATGGGAAGTGCAATATTTAGAGTATCCATGTGGGACTATCCATAGCAGCAGAAGGTGAGAAACAAGTGCAGAAAACTTCAAGCTGAATTAGAGAATAAGGATGGATCAGGCAGGTCTGGAAGGTGAGAGGAGCCAAACTTACGTACTTGGTATTCTCAGGCAGTCATCCATCCAAGTAGACCCAACCTTGATTAGTTTCTGAGATCAGACAAGGTGAGACAAGATGAGGTTTTCCCCCTTTTCTCCTCAATTTAGTATTTCCCCACCCGCCAGCTCTATTACAGCTACCAACTGGGGGGATGAAGCCTAAGACATGTTTTCTTCAAACCAGCCAACCACATCTTGTTGGAATTGCTGCTCATGTTGCATTGGAATAAAGTACTACTTGCCCTTTTCTGCATAAACAAGCTCATATCACCCATGATATTTGATACAGGAAAAAGAGTATACCATCCCTCCTTCCCAGAGCACAAGGCCAATTTTACTCCCTTGGTTCCCTGGCCACAGATGGATTCGCCATCATCAGGATATGCAATCTCCTGTAATAGTGTGAATGCTTTGCTGTTGTGCCACCGGGGAACTTGTATCCACTTTTGTCTGAAATTGCAGTCAAAACTATATATTTCTGACACCAAGTAAAACCCTAGAAGTCCTGCTCCATATCTAAAGCACTGCACACACCAATTGTATTGCTATCAAAGAAATAAAGAATTAGTGCATATATAGGAGTGAGCAGCCACAAACCGATGTCAATAAATCACTGTTGATGGAAATTTATGCATGTAAATTCATGCATAAGAAGACTAACTTATGTTAACCTCGACTTATTCTATTTAAAATAAAGATAAAGAGATAAATCTTTAATGTCAACTGTTGCATGAACAATGACAACAACTATGGTATATACACAAAGCTATATAGGTGCCTATGCATACATACACATATATACACATACATACATATATCCTATATATGCAAACACATATACATTAAAGCTGTTCTCGAGTTTGTTGGTTTTTGTTTTGAACGTCCTGCATCTTCTTCCGGAGGGGAAAGGGGAGAAAAGGGGGTGTCCAGGGTGTGATGGGTCTCCGATAATTCCACTTCCTGTCCTCTGCAGTACAGCTGCCGAACTACACTGTACAGCAGTAGGTCAAGAGGCTCTCAAAGTTTTTCATTAGGGGTCGGGTCTTGTCGGAGCTTCCTGAGGAAGTATAGCCTTTGTTGTTCCTTTCCCACCTGGTGCGTGACGTTTGTAGACCAGGTGAAGTCTGCAGAGATGCGGACTCCACGGAACTTGAAGCTCTCCACCCTCTCTACCTCCTCTCTGTCAATATAGAGAGCATAGTGCTCAATTTGTTTGGATCTCCTGAAGTCCACTATCATCTCCTTCTGAATCATATAAACTGTGCATATTACTGCATTTTGGTACATCGTATACTGTTTTGCTATATTACTTATTTTAATTATATTACTATTATATTACTTTTAGCAGACGCCATTATCCTCAGCTACTTAAATAGGTGCTTTTTGTCCATTGATCTTCATGCTAGTTCACTAGGGCAGGGACTAATAGTACCATCAAGAAAACCAGCGCTTTATTATTACTGGCATTAATTAAAGAATATAGAAAATAAAGATAGCAAGCCAGCCCAAACCAATACATTAAGATTTATAAAAATAAACAGTAATTATGACAAAAGAAATGGCACTGTAGTTAGTCCTAGGATAGATTGGAGACATCTTCAAGCTGTACTCTGCCTCTGGCCTGAAGTCCACTAGAATTGGTTCTCGCTTCCTCTGTGACCCTTAAAGATAAGTGGTACAGATAATGGATGGATGGATGGATGGATGCATGCATGGATGGAAATGACCATCCGGTATAAATGGTAGATAGGTTTGTCTGTCTGTGAACAAGGCTGTAAACAAATGTGCCATGGCTCACTATAATATATTTATATACAGAAAGTGAAAAAATATATAATTTCCACTTTTTCTAGATGACAAATCTTGAATACTTCATCAACATGTGACAGGAACTTTCTTGACTTTTTTCAGTTGAATTGAGTGCCTTACTTATTTGAAGTTCATTTCTTACAACCTAATGAAATACCACACATGTCCAATTTAATTCTATCACAGAAGTAAGAAATTAGTGCTTTGCTAAAGCAATACTGAATTTATCTATAATCATATGCAAATACTACAGTTTAGTATCTACTACATGGGAATGCTGCAAATCTGATAAGTTTGCTGTCTTGAGATGATGGATATTATTATATGGCAGTGACAGTACGCACAATCTGATTGGTCGATGCTTGGGCAATGAATTGCATATGGATCGGAGCGTATCTGAACAGCAAATTAACTGTTAGCTACCTGCACTGTGCACTATGATCTTTGGCAGTTTTATAAAATTTTTCTTGAAAAGAAGAGGTATACAGGACATATACTAAGGAATAATGAGTTCTGCAAAGTCCTGCAAAGTACTCGCTGCTCATTGGAACGCTCTTATTGGGAAGGGAAACAAGCCAAAAGCTTCCAGAGCCCTCACAGATACTGATAAAAACATCTTGTTCTTAAATGGGCAAGAAACAGTGTCTGAAGTGAAGGGCCACCATTTTAAAATACCATATAATACATTACTTCTTAAACTCAATCTGTACAGAAAAATCTCAGCCATTTTTTTCCCCCCCACAGACCCTACCTTGATTTTTGTTCCGTACTAAAGACCTCGAACTGAGAATTATCTGTACAATCCTTGTGTTTGGATTGTTTTTAATCCACCTGTCAAACTCACAAGAATGCTCAAATCAATTAAGTATGTAAGAATAAACCATAAATATCTTGTTTTTGTTTACTTTTCTTATGTCCCAGTGTAGTATATATATTAAAATAATTATCTGCCTGCGACTCAGTGGATATTGCTTAACAGGCCCTGTGATGTTCTCAGAGATTCAGCAGTATCAACCTCGTCTTCAGCAAACAATTGTAATAGGACCCTGTAGATGTTCTTTCAATACTAGACATTTTGTTATGCAAACAATTATAATGTCTTATAAAAGAAATACTGAATACAGCGTAGACCCTGAATTCAGTAAAGTATGTTAATTTGTCTTTACTATGAAAGTATTCATATTTCTCACTACAATAGAATGAGTCCTTTGGGAATTTCATAATCACGCAAACTATTCAGGCACACTATCAGTGTGTATGTAATGTCAGACTGTTTATTGGCTGCTGATATATTGTCATGAATCTTGTTTTCTGAGAATTTCTCTTCATCCATATGGGACGGAAAGGTTCCACTGGCACAAGATAGCAATACCTTAATAAGAAAATAACATCTCTAAGAGTGCAATGCGTTTCTCACAGCCCTCGAGCACGATGCAGGACTCAGCTGCTACAAATTATATAAGTGTATTGGAGTCAAGCTGAAAGATAATATTGTTACAGTCCTGCCACTGCTTTCCAAAAACAAGCGTATTGCCTCAGGACTTGCGATATTTCCCACTGTAGTTTCAGCCCTTTGTTCTGCTGCAATTTTTCACAGCATGAGTATGCGGACACTCCGAGAGTCCACACGCTGAGCTCAGAGACCACAGGGATGTGCCTTGAGCTCATAGCCAAGCACTAATACCAGAAAACAACTCTTTCATTTCGGTTTGGGTCAGGGATCAGCGAGTGAGCTACCGAGCTGAAACATTTGTTTGCCTTGTGTACAGTATGCTTCCAGAAAAATATGTCTTCGGTTTATTTCATAACGATTTTTTTCTCTAAATCCCAGATGATTCCATCGTCACAGTAAAAGAATGCATTTAATCAGTTATTTTGTTATATATATAATTAATGCATTTTTCGTCTTGATAGTACTGATTCAGGGCGGCACGGTGCACAGTAGTTCCACCTCACAGCAAGGTGGTGCTGGGTTCGACTGCTGGGCTCGGGGTGTTTCTGTGTGGAGTTTGCATGTTCTCCCCGTATTTGCATGGGTTCCCTACAGGTACTCTGGCTTCCTCCCACAGTCCAAAGACATGCACATTAGACTAATCAGATTTTCCAAATCACCCCCTGGTGTAGCTGTGAGTGTGAATGGTTCTGTGTGTGTTGGCCCTGCCATGGTCTGGCAAGATGTTTAGGGTGTACCCCGACTTTGCCCAGGGTCAGCTGAGATGGGTTCCAGCCTCCACGTGACCCTAATAGGAATAAGTGGTTTGGCAAATGAGTGAGTGAGTGAGTAGTACTAATTCATGTTGTCTAGGTAATTTCTCACTGCTGAGAAAGAGGAATCTTTCATACATTCCAACAGTGTGAAAACAGTTATGTTCAATATTTAACAATTATGTTAAGGTGAGTTGGATGTTGCTGAATAATTCAGTTATTAAATCCACTGAGCTTAAGGTGCTTAATAGTTTTAGTATACAGTATACTTCATGAACATAAGCAAAAAAAACACACTAAAATGAGATCTTAATTGTCAGTCAGTCATCTTCTTCCGGGTCACGGGAGCAGCAGCCTAAGCAGTGAGGTCCAGACATTCCTCTCCCCAGCCGCTTCCTTCAGCTCTCTCGGGGGGACACGAAGGTGTTCCCAGACCAGGCGAGAGACATAGCCCTCCAATGTGTTCTGGGTCAACCCCGGGGTCTCTTCCCGATTGGACATCCCACACCAGGGAGGCGTTCGGGAGGCAATGGGATGCAGCACATTTGGCCTGTCGGTACCCGTCTGCTACCTCGGGAGTCCCACAGGCCAAAAGGACCCAATAGGCCTCTTTCTTCAGCTTGACTGCCCCCTTCACCTCAGGTGTCCACCACCTGGTTCGGGGGTTGCCGCCACGACAGGCACCGATGACCTTCCGGCCACAGCTCTGGGCAGCCACCTCAATAATGGAGACAGGGAACATGGCCAATTCGGACTCTATGTCCCCGGCCTCCTTTGGGATGTGGTAGTAGTTCTGCCAGAGGTGGGAGTTGAATGCCCTTCTGACAGGAGACTCCGCCAAATGTTCCCAGGAGACCTTAACTACATGCTTGGGTCTCCTAGGTCTGGAGGGCGGCCTCCCCCACCATCGGAGCCAGCTCATCACCAGGTAATGTAGTATTATGCAAGTAGGATGATATGACTACAAAGTTGGTCATTTAATTGCGGCCTAGGGTGTCCTGGTGTCAAGTGCACTTATGCACACCTTTATGTTCGAACATGGTGTTCGTGATGGACAAAAGTCAAAAGTCCAACAACAAAACACCTTTCGGGTTCAGATCATAGAGGCTGTACCAAGGATAACCTGTCTCCAAGGATAACGAGGGAGTCCCCATTGGGCGCGCTCTCTAGCACATCCCCTAAGTATTTTAAAAAGGGAGGTACTCTAAACTGTCATTTGGTGCATAAGCATAAACAACAGTTGGGAGCCGTCCCCCCACCTGAGGGTGGAGGGAAGCTACCCTTTCATCAACCCGGGAGAACCCCAACATGGGCACAGGTGGTGGGTCCATGGGAGGGCAGACCCATGTCTCCTCTTCAAGCTGAGCCTGGCCGGGCTCCATGGGCAGAAACCTGACCACCAGGCGCTTGCCTTCCAGCCCCTCCCCCAGGCCTGGATCCGGGCAGGGAAACTGAGTCCTTGAACTCATTTCGTCATAAGGGTCTTCTGAACCACACTTAGTCTTGACCTTCACCTAGGACCTGTTTGCCTATGGTGCCCCTACAAAGGGCATAATGCCCCCGACAACATAGCTCTTAATTGTTTTTTATTTATTAATTATTATTATTATTATTTTTAAACATTACAGACATATGAGCTCCGAGACCTGTGCAACGGTGTCTTTGAGAACTCTGTAAGATATCAGTTTATACTATACTGTAACAACTGCGATGGCCTGGAAAGCTGTCCAGGGTTTACTTTGCCCATGCCCAGAGTCGGCTGAGATGGGCGCCAACCTCCCCCGACCCTAATTGGGATTAAGCAGCTCAGAAAATTAATGAATGAGTGAATACTGAAACAAAGAAAAGCAAGACAATTTTACATTTTACATAGTTTAATCATGATCAGCAAAAGCAAAAGAAAACACTGTGCAGCTGACAGCATCTGTTTATAGCCTACTCATTTAGAATTTAGTACATACTGCACAGAAACATAAGTAAACTGCACTCTATTAAGGTGTTTTAGTAAATACTACATGGAAACACATCCTCCATTCGCACCACGAAGGCCCGATCCCATCTGATCTCGAAAACTAAGCAGGGTCGGTCTTGGTCAGTGCTTGGATATGAGATCACCTGGGAATACCAGGTACTGTGGAGGGACAGGAAAGGGCTGGTAACCTGCTATAGTGTATATGTGTCGCAGCCTGAAAAACCCCTGCACATGTGAAGAGTTTCTAGTACCCATACTTTAAAATTCATTTTCTGAACTGAAGTATGTTTATCTTTTTTCTAAAGAATCTCAACACGAAGTAAAATGCTACCACTTCTGTAACTGTGATTAAAGGGAAAGGACATCGCATTTCAATTGTGCAACATTTATGTTTGGAGCATTTGGCAGATGGCTTTATGCAGAGCAGTTTGCTTTTCTACAAGTGAGCAGTTGAGGATTAAGGGCCGTTGCTTAAGGGCCCAGCAATGTCAGTTTGGCAGCACTGGGATTTTAATTCACAGCCTTCCGATCAATAGCTCAACATCTTGAGCTACCACTGCATTACAGACATTTTGACAACCTACTTACAAGTCATTGATTTATGCTTACATAAAAAACTTTTTATGCCGTTTACTTATCCAACAGCTTCATTAATGTGTGACATTCACTATGTAGGGAAACTGGCTTCACTTGATGAGATAAAATGAGATGCTACAAGTGTCAAAAATAATGAGAATAAAAGCATTTCCACATGTCTTCATTTATATACTTATGGTTACTTAAATCTTTTTTGTCTGCTTGTGGTAATTCAAAGAGTTTTCCAGATTACCATTCGGTTTGCACCTCTGTTGATTGTCACTTGATCACTGTGAGACTTTCGGTTTTGTAGAGTGGCAGCATAGTGGTACTGGGGCTTGAACCGCCAACCTTAAGATCAGAAATCCAGAGCCTTGACCACTGAGCCACTACTGCCCAACTTGGGCAGAGTGCTACTCACCCAGCTGTTTATATTTGACTGCAGATCAAAACCGTAGTAGAAAATCCTTGAAAAATATTTTGATTTGATTTTGCTATACTGTATTAATCCCACAAGAGAAATTATTGCCTCTGCTTTTAACCCATCCAAAGTGAGCACACACACACATAAACTGAGCACACACACTAGGAGCAGTGGGCTGCCGCACACACTGGGGGGCACCTGGAGAGCAGTTGGGGGTTAGGTGCCTTGCTCAAGGGCACTTCAGTCATGAAGTTGGAGGAAGGGAAGGTGTAGCTCACTCCCCCACCGCCACACAATTTTCCTACTGGTTCGAAAATCAAACCAGCGACCTTTCGGTCCCAAAGCTCTAACCATTAGGCCACGGCTGCCCCCAAAATATATCAGCTTGCCAATAAATTGCACCCCAAATGCAAATGTTACCATGATAACAACTGTTATATACATGAAAATAGGTATAATTCTCATACATAATCATATTATCCTCTACTAATACAATATCATACTTTGAATAATTAAGAAGCACAGTCTACAGGGGTCTCCGCCACTGTTCCTGGGTAGCTACCCACCTGCAGGTTTTATCTCCAACCAAATCTAACACAGTTCTTTTAGTTGATCAAGAACCTCTTAAGGCAATAGTCAGATGGTCAGGTGTGCATGACTAAGGTTGGAGCCAAAGTCTTCAGAAAGATCTTAAGGAATAGGGCTGAAGAACCCTGGTCTACATCTGCATAAAATAAAAACGTATTATCCTCACCACAAAAACAATATGATGAAGTCTAAAGATCTATTAGATCTTTTTGTTGCAAAAATTGTGTTTTGCTAATTACATATGAACTTGAAAATGATCACTGGAAGTCCACAGTGATTGCATGACTTCGGAAAGGTGACATATGTGAAATTCACCATCAACAAGAGTCTATGCTCTTTGGAACTTTTCTTATGAGCTTTTTGGGATTTTTATATATTCTTTAAGGGGATAATAGGCTAATATGAAGTAACTTGTATTGTATTGTCTAATTGTACTGTCTTAATAAGCTAATTACTTAGTGGTGGCTCACTGGTTCAGACTGTTACTAATCAGAAGATTAAGATTCAAGCTATCAAGCTGCCATTGTGGGGCCCTTGAGCAAAACCCTTATTTCTAAACTGCTCAGTTGTGTAAGTGAGATAAAAATGTAACTCTGGATAAGGGTGTTTGCAAAATACTGTAAATGTGAACTCAGTAAGTAGACATGACTAGTGTTTGGGACATACCTGAGCTATTACATCCTGATTTCTTGTGTTTGAGATTCTGGACTGCTTTTTAATTTTGTATCTTGCCATCCTTTACCTGAACTTGTATTGGGCTTTCTGTATTTATTTAATAATTATGGTGTACAGAGTCATTTCATGACAGGACTTTGCTGTGAATTTTGACTTACATCCTGATAAAAATGCTTCAAGTAGATTAGTCAGGGCATTTGTTGCATACTGAGAATGTTGCAGATGCTGTAGACATCACGATGGCATCTGTTGTTCTAAGTGTGATTGATTCGCTGCATACTCTATCCAGTCATCTCTGTTCTTTATTATTAGCTCCAACTGGATTCCAATGTGGCAGTGGATCCTGGCTGGAGGGTACAGATCTGCTCTGGTAGGCTATGGTTGTATCATATTGAGGTGAACTGCACAGGCTTCTTTAGAAAAGCTCTCACACTCTCTGTATTTGTTCTGGAGTCTCTAAAGAATGGCACAACAGTTCCTGAATTAAAGACCAGGAACTTGGCACCAATACACCACACACTGAGAGAGAGATTGTACTGGATGTTTCACTCTTCACATCTTCTTGTGTTCAGCCACATCATTAAGTCAACTACTCTTTATCTTTTTGCCTTTTCTACTCATAGCCCCTGCTGTGGATGTAAAACACTTCTGGTGCTAATTACTTTGGCCAACTGAATTTCGACTACAGTAAGCTGTGTTACACACTGAGTTGCATTTCGATACACAGCTAAATTCAGACCCTGTATGAATTAATTTAACATTGGTGATTTTTGAGTCCCTGCTTGCACCCAGCACTAATAAACTCTTCTTTTACCATTACACTGTTATAAGAATACCTAACAACCTCTC
>JBCNYH010000024.1:33210093-33222635 GCA_039654325.1 Tandanus tandanus
GTATGTGGGAAAAATAAAAGGACTACAGTTTTGTCCCGACAAGCCTGTTTCGTGGTTGCCCACTCATCAGGGGATTTCTACTATCCTGTGTGTTTGAACTGTTTTACTCCAGAGTCATTTCTAGATGTTTAATTTGATATGCAAGGGGAATTCACTGACCCCTTACAATACCAAGCATTTCTTATAATGGCCCTTCTAGTTGGATTTACATTTATGGTATTTGGCAGATGCCCTGATGCAGACCAACTTATATTTTTCTCATTTATACAAGTGGATAGTCATGGGTTAAGGGCCATGCTCAAGGGCCCAGCAATGTCAGCTTGGTGGTACTGGGACTTGAGTCACCAGCCTTCTGAACATTAACCCAGAGCCTTAACCACTGGGCTACCTCTGCCAGTTGGATAAAGTACAAGGGCTTCGGTCACACTATTGTCAAGTCCAAGACCAGGAGGAGCAGAGATTGAGTGAAGACAGAGTTGTAAGGGAGCTGAAGAAAAGTCAAGTTTAAGTACACGTAAAGGCACAGTTGAGTCAAGATCTACACCAGGGGATCCTGGTCCCAGTGGATGCCCAATCCTGTTCCTGGTGATCTACCTTCCTAAAGATTTTAACTCCAACCCTAATGGGGCCCATCTGACAAATCCAATCATCACTTTAAGCCTTCATTTTCAAGTCTTAAGTCTTGATTAGATGATTGGATGGTCAGGTGGGCATAATTAGGGTCTTCTGGAAGGTAGAGCTCCAGGAACAGGATTGGGCATCCCTGATCTACACCAAAATCTATCGTCCTTTTCATGGCCAAGATTTTACTTTAACTTGTTGGTTTCATTCATTAACTTGTTCTGACCTGAGTTTACCTTTCTCCACTGCTGCACCTACCCATTCACCTGTTTGCATTTAGTAAAGTACCTGATTGATTAATCTCTGTGCTTGATTGGCTGTCCTGTCTTTTAGTTATCTATTTAAGCCAGATACACCATTAGTAGTCCCTACATGTGAATGCTCCCTCTGATCTCAGATGCTAAGTAGGGTCAGGACTGATTAGTACTTGGCTGGGAGACTGCCTAGGAATTCCTGGTGCTGTAGAATGTTTGGGAAAGACCTGGCAACCTACCCTGTAAAAAAAAAAAAGAAATCCCCAAAGAAAACTCTATGAGAATAGTCACCAAAAGTCGGATTCAACTGAAGGTACAAAAACATTAACACTGTAGTACACTGTTCCGTACTTTAGTTGAGTAACATCAAATGTTCTGTGGCTTTGTATCAGAAGTCACTATGTGAAACAAAAACAGATTTGAGGTTAGAAATTAGATTTTTAGCTGTCTCTGGAGTTTTATTGGTTTCTGTTTGATTAGAGCTGCAGTTCACACATACTGTCTTGATGTTATTGTGAAATTCAAACAATAACCATCGATTGAAGGCTCTCAAGCATACAGTAATACATTACTTTTCAGAGAAGGTTGCAGTGTAAAGATGCCATTCTTTTTCATTATCTTCTTCCAGCATATCATTGCTCCTCTTTCATTATTAAAAGAAGCAAGGGGAAAAAACCTTGGATGAACGGTGTGTACTTGAGTATTCAATACCTTTTCAATGGAGTGTCTGTGTTTGTTATATTAAAAATATAGGGTCTTTATTTTAAAAGTGGTTTATAAATTATGAGTCGAGTAGCTTATTCCAGTTGTATATTTTGCGTTAAGGTGGATACCAAACAGCACTATACACTCAGAAAGGATGTGTTCATATCCTTCACAGTGTTTTGTGTTATTGCTGTTTTAACACAAGTTGAGTTAAAATATCTCACAAGACTGACCAACACAACTGTTCAGGTGTCCCTCTGCAATTTCCAGCAGTTTCTGCTACTCAAAAATAGTTTTGGGGGAAGTAATTGCCATTTAATCGTAGAGCTATCTAAAGTATTTTGCAGAAATATGCCATTATTAATTTATTACCCAAGTGCAACATTAGTTTATTTGCCAAACCACTTAATCCTACTCCCTAGTAGGAGTAGGCTGGAGCCTATCTGAGCGAAGGAGGGGTACACCCTGAACAGCTTGCCAGGCCATGACAGTGCCAGCACACACAACCATTCACACTTACACTCACACCTAGGGGCAATTTGGAACAGCCAATTAGCCTAATGTGCGTTTCTTTGGACAGTGGGAGGAAACCGGAGTACCCGGAGGACAGAATTGAGCCTGATACTCAAACCCAGGTTGTGAGGCAGACGTGCCTACCAGTACGCCGCTGTGCCACTCATACATATACAATATATGCAAATTATCTGACAACTTTTAGTGACATAACCTCTGCGCTTAGCTTATATGATTCTTGAACATCACTGATTACTGTATATTAAGCTAATACAACTTCTAATTATAAGTATCATTAAACTTTGTACTTCAGAATCTCACTCCTGATTATCTCTTTATCCTGGCTCTAAAAGCTGACTCTCTTCTCATTCCTCGATTCTCCTGAGTACATTTTAAAAATTGGTACTTGCTTAAAGATGGCAGCCTTTGAACAATTTCCAGGTTATGGCCTGAAGGATGAAGGATCGAGAAATCAAGCAGACATTTTGAGGTCAGCTCACATTTAGTTCCCATCCGCAGCATTAGCGTACGCAGCAGAACAAACTATCATGTATAACATACCTCAAGACTGTACAGAGGCACCATACACATGTAACAACATATAGAACAAATACAGGTGCTGAAAAAAATATATATCTAAACACTATATTAATATGTAGGGCCTGATAAGGATAAGGAGTACAGCCACAAATTACCTCTTTAGGCTTTAATCTTTCATGCAATGCTGTTAAGCAAGCCCTTGAAGGTATGTAGTGGGATGTAGGGTATACTTTTATAAGAATATTTTCCAATTTTTATGGATAAATAATGGTAAGGTATCTAATACTTAGTGCTCCAGAGTGTACTATAATAGTTCAGTAATTTGTATTTGTGACCCTTCACCATAAAATGAGCTTTAATGCACTAAACTGATTTTGAGCTATGTACATATAGAGGACACTCACAGCTGCATTTGAAACTTTAATTTATTGAAAAAAAAGGGGGGTGGGGGTTTAAATAAAGCTGAGAGTGTCCTCTATTTATACTGGATGTACATTCGTAGGTCAAACTCAGTTTGGGGCATTCAGACTCATTTTTTGGTGATGAGTCACATAAAAATGTCGCAGCTATGCAGCTTTATATGTTGGTGTTTCATAAAGCTGAAAATGTACAATTATGTTCTTTTTTTTATCATAGAGTGTGTATTCAGTTTCATTATATGGCAAAATCAGGGAGCACAATCTGATTGGTCAATGTTGGGGCAATAAATCACCTATGAACTGTACATATCTGACTGGCAAGTTACCTGTTTCGCTAACTGCACTGTGCACTCTGATCTTTATCAGCTTTTAAAGAAGCATGTAGTGTTCTCCTGAAGAGAAAAGCTATACAGGAAACAGCCTAAGAAATAGAGTTTACGAAGTCATACAAAGTATGGAGTACTCGTTGCTCGTCAGAAAGCTCTTGTTTACCATGGGAAGGGAAACAAGCCAAAAGCTACCAAAGCCCTCACAGAATGGATGAATACGCCTTGTTCTGAAGCAAACAAGTGAGGTCCCTGAAGTAAATTTAAAAAGGTTGCCATTTTAAAATGTAATAAATTAAATTACTTATTAGCCCCGTTTGCTTGATCTGTACAGAGAAATCTCAGCCCTTGGTGTTTTTTTAAAGACCACAGACCTAACGCTCGGCTAATAAGTAATTTTTGTTTTATACTGTACTGTTAGGATAGTGGGTAACTCTCCAGTCTATGCTTGTTAGTAAGTTTCCACATCCTCCTCACTGTTGCTGTTTGTCCATGTTTGAATATGGTGTGTACTATAACTTTTAGGGCTATTCCCTCTGAAGCATTATGCTAAACACTATTCCAATTTCTGTGATGGATACACCTGCAGTTCTGCCTCCCACTATGTAGCTTCACTGGGTGCCTTGTGTTTTGAAATCTCACATGTCAAAGTGTTAATAATCAGACCTCTTTTATAGCCCATGCATGCTGTTAGTTGGCAACCAATCAAAAACAACTCAGCTATGCAACTGTGTTTGTAAAAGTGAGTTACTACTGTATAGAAAGCCCAACATCTGGCATAACAGTTCAAAAGATAGTAATGAATTGCACTGCAGAAACTAATCTTTCATTTCTCCTCTATTTCTTATTCACTACTGCTTCAGAGTCTTATTATTACAGCAGAATGAAAGGCGGAATTAAGTTTAGCATGCGAGGCAGACAGGCCGGGTAATCCACGTACATGGTGGACTGTGAGAGCAGACCGGCACAACGTTAATGATGATTAATGGTGTGGAAGTGGATTAATGACAACAGAAGGCCTTGAGCAGGAAAAACCCAGCGCTGTAGAGGAAAGCTCTCATCCATTCCCACTCCCTACCAGCAGCACTATGCTTCATCTCTAAAGCACCCAGCGCCCTTGAAGGGCAGGTCCAGTAATTATCTCTCTCCTGGGCAGATGGCAGCAGGTGCAGACCTGCCTCGAAGCTCCTCCATAATTACATTCTGCCGCTTCACTCGGATCAGACCTCAGAATGATTAGAGCGGTGAACTCTGATGTCACTTTTGGAAAGTTAGCGCTCTCAAGCAAAGGACTTTCTGTGCAAATGCAGAGCCGATGTTTCTCTGGTGTATGGAAATTGAGATGAAACCGTGCAGATGTGTGTGCAGATCTAGACTTGCAGATGAGGCACACCTTTTACTGTGCTTTTCAAAATGGTGTAGAATTTTTGCATGACCTTCTGTCAATACATAACCTACAGGAAATTGTTTAATTTTTGCTGTGCACTGATTCAACATTAAGGGTTATGCTTTTAACTAGAGAGAGTAAAGCTGACACCACGTTGCATCCATTAGCTACACTGCTTATTCATCAGGATCATTAAGGAAGCTTGAGCCAATCCCAGCTCAACTTGTGTCAGAGGCGGGGTATACCTTGAACAGGTCACCAATCCGTCGCAGGGCTAAGACAACCACAAACAACCATTCACACCAATGGGCAATTTAGAGTAGCCAGATGACCTGAACTGTGTGAACTGTTGGAGGAAATTGAAGCAACCAGAAGAAACCTGAGCAAGTACACTGGGAACATGTAAACTCTTGAATTTCTGTCATGATTCTGAGAAACATTACCACAGCAGGTAAGTGCTGCTGTATCAAGAACTGCCACAGTACGTCACACCATCGGGCAGGTAATGCTGGACTTTATTTTAATTTCTTTTTACTACAGGGAAAAATAAAATCTGAACTCAAGATTTGTGATGCTACCATTTGTGACACAGCATGTGCGTATCCTTTATCATGACTGATCAAACTCACTGCTTATAACTTAGTAAAATGATCACATAGCTTTAAGTTTTTGTAAGCATTGTTTGAGTCAAAAACAGGAGTGCCACCTTACCTTGATGATATGACTGCACTCTCTGAGTTTGCCCTATTAATATTATATATAATATATAATTATCTTAAAACCTGGTGCCATGGTCCCAACAAAAAATTCACAGCAATTTCTTGAACTTGATCAAGATCGATTCAAAAAGGACCTTAATAATAATGTAGATCAGCTTTATTATCAGTGAGTTTACATACTGTGTCATAATCAGGGAAAGATTATAAAATCCTGGACATCTAGGTAAATATCTAAGCGCTAATTGAGTAGTACCCAGCCAACATTTGTATGCGGGACCCATGTTAGTAGTAAGAGGGCTGAAGAATAGGCCCCATGTGGGATTGTCTGCAGACTCCATAGTTGCCCCACATCACTTTATTTCCCATTAGTAAACCAACATGGACCCACATAGAGAGCCCATCTGGTAGCTTAGTTTACCTAAGTGGGACCCATTTAAAAAGCTATCACGATTGGCGTCAATTCGTAATACATCATAATAATCATGGCTCAGCGCGATCATCATGAATCCACCAAGTTCCCTCAAGATCATCAAGAATCCACCAAGTTCTATCAAGATCATTACAATTTGATCCTATGACACCGCCCAAACCCCCCCCCAAAATGCTCATCACGATTCTGTAATATCACGGAGATTGCGGACATCGTGCCCCAATGTAAACCCAGGGTCAGATAACATCCTCACAAAGTTTCTACTGATTTTGTGTAGAGTTAAAATGAAAGTCAGAATGCCGTCGCTTTTACTGTCATCACTGTGGCCTCTGAAGTGGTCGCTAGTCAACCTGCAATTACTTTAAATGCCATGGAAAAATACTCCTACACTCTTGTTTTCTAGCAGTGGTGGCGGCTCTAAAACTACAAGAGAAGGTCTGCTTCCTTTATAATGTCACTAAAGATTTTGTGAAATATGTACTGTTGAATTTACATTAATATTACAAAAAGAGTGCTACAACAACAGCAGGGCAGATCAAACCCCAGGATTGGTTTGGTTCAAAAGTTAGGGAAAATAACCCTGTTTTCAACTCTTCTGGTGTGACGAGGTGAGCAGGCTGACTGGAAGTGCTGTGATAAAAGAATGTATCACTGGCCTTTTAATGAAACCAGGGTGTTTGGTCTAAACTGGGTTTTGGTGATCTGGCTAACTTTCACAGGGCATACATAAGATTTGACATATGAATAATTTGACATGATGCAATAATTGACAAATTTAATGATGAAGTGCTTCCCCTGTTTGACAGACCACCAGCTATATAATACATTTTCAGTTACAGAATTCCTTGCTATTAAAGACCCAGATAAGCTACAAACTACTAGCTATGACTGCATGGTGACAAGTAGTTCATGGCTATAAATTAGATATCACATTACCTCTCTTGACCAGTGTCAGGGACTCAGATGAGGCTCGGTTTGAACCAATACACACATTTCAAAAAACCTTTTCCCTTTCCTGACGATGATCTGCTACAAAAGTTGTCATGGTTCAGACTTAGAAAACTAGAGTTCATGTGGGATCTCCCATGTAATGTGTAAACCTCTTATTGGTGCTTCACCAGCAGTAACTGTGTTCCCCTGACATGGAGTCCTGCCATTTCTGTCTCTCTGTCATGATGTCCTGCCATGACCCTCTGTGATGTCCCACAGAGGGGTGTGAGATTTAAGCTAAAGTGTGTTTCCACCTTGGGACAGTCACACACACACAAAACAAAGCAGTGTATTTTTTTCTAAAAATACATGTAAACCATGAATTAGTCTGTAAGTCAAATCAAAGAACTCCAGATCAAAGAGTGGCGATAATGCACTAGTACAGTCCGCAATCGCCGTTAAAAAAAAGAAACATTTACAGCATTTGGCAAACACTCTTTACCAGAGTGACTTACTTTTTTTTTTAATACAGCTGAGCACTTGAGGGTTAAGGGCCTTACTCAGGGGCCCAACAGTGGCACTAGGACTTGAACCCCTGACCTTTAGATCAATAAGCCAGAGCCTTAACAACCTGAGCCACTACTGCCCTGGGGCACCACACCCGTGGAGCTATCTTTACACACTGCTTCTAGTCGAACTATGAATACCTTGTTCAGTTCTGCTATGATACTAAAACAATTTGCTGAATCTTCCCCAGTCATCATGGTGGCATAATGGTTAGCATGTCCACCTCACAGCAAGAAGGTCCTGATTTCAAGTCCCAGGGTCAGTAACGCCATTGCTGAGTTTGTGTGTTCTCCCTGTGCTTGCATGCGTTTCCTCCGGGGACTCCAGTTTCCCCCCACAGTCCAAAAACATGTACTTTAGGCTAAATTGCTGTTCAGGGTGTACTTTGCCTTTTCCAAGAGTCGGTTAACTCTGGGAGGATGATGAATAAATGCATTTTAAGCCATAACTCAATTGTTCGTTACCACTAAATGTTATATATTTTTGAGCTTTCCAACAGCAATATGGAATCCAAATCCATGTACACCATAGTCAGCTTTTTCCTCCTGCCTTCAGGAACAGGAGCAATCAAAGCCTCATGATGCATACTGATAGAGAACGAACTTTATTTACATTCTGAAGAGGCTTTGCTACCCTTCAGTCATTTTACTTATGCATCAGGTGAAGGCTTTCTGTCAGGAGATGCAGATGTTCACCAGATGTAGATGTTTATTATGAAACCTGAATTATAGTACATAGTCCTACATACCTTTCCTTGTGTATCAGGTTGAATCAGCTCCACGTCCTTTACAAAGAAATGTTATTCCAGATCAGTTTTGACTAATTGAAATTGGGCACTGAAATCCATCTAAAAAGACATCTTGTTCCACATTTGTTCAATGCTAAAGTAGTCCCTACGATAGCTATGTTGTTATAACGTCAATGCCATTATAACTATGTCCTTATTCCTTATTAAGTCCTTACTTTGTCCTGATTTGACCATGTCCGTACTGTTTTTTTGTTTTTTGTTTTTTTTAACACAGTTCCACCTCACAGCAAGAAGGTTCGGGTTTGAGTTCTGGGTGTTTCTGGGTGCTGTCCTTGTACATGCGTGGATTCCTCCAGGTACTCTGGTTTACTCCCACAGTCCAAAGGCATGCACATTAGGCTAATTGGCTTCAACAAATTGCCCCTAAATCATCATAATCATCGTCAGAATCAGAATATTTTATTGATCCCAGAGGAAATTAGGCGGGAAATGTGAGGAAATTCAAATGTGTTTGTGTGTTGGCACTGTGATGGACTGGCGAGCTGATCGGGGTGTAAACCTCCTTCAGAGTCGGCTGAGATATGCACGAGCCTCCCTGCAACCTTAGTAGGATTAAGCAGTTCAGCAAATGAAAGATTGAATGTTTAACATTATGATTGAATCCGGGTTTTTTTTTAATCTGTTTGTTAGTGAATTTAAAATAATAATAATAATAATAATAATTACAGTTTAATTTAATTAACTTCATCAATGTAGCTAAAGTTATTTTGTCTAGTGTTCCCCTCTTTGAAAACCAAATTAGTCACCACAGTGTTACTGTTATCATTTAAATGAACACTTAAAGCTCCAAAAAAAAGAAAAAAGAAGAATATAGTCTAATTATTGGATTAAATCACAACAGCAGTATTATTGGTTGACTCTATTTAGGAGGAAAATAACAATAAACTCCAACGCCTTGCTACAGCGATGCTGAAATTAGCCATCAATTAAAGATCAGCATGATGCAGGTAGCCTGTGCCGAGGTAGCTCTGACTGTGCAGTGCAATTTTACCTCACTCAGCGGTATAATAGGCCCCATTAATCACACGCTCCAGCTCGCCGTCATCTGACACCCCCCCCGAACCACAATAAAGCTAGGAATAATAGGGCCCGATAAAGCAAACAGGAGCGGAAAATTATGCAACCAAATGACCGTATAAAGTGTTACAAATGCAAAATGCAAATCATCGCAAATTCAAGCACTCCAAAGCGTGCATACACACACACACACACACACACACACAAGATGGCAGGTGGGATCCATCAGTGAGACAGCATTTCAGCAAGACTAATTGAGACAATACTGCCTGTTTAAGAGTTTTAGGGATTGCCTTAGTAGCAAACAGTCATGCTTCTAAAACACTTATTCTGCTTATTTATGTTTACATGTTGTATTATACAAAAGCTTTTGGCAGCCTGTTTTAATCATCTCTAATTCATTCATTCATCCACAGAAACTACTTTATCCTGAGATCTCTGTTAGCAAAGTTGGAAATTAGTATAAATAAAAAAATTGCAGGCCAGTACAGTGGCGTAATGGTTAGCATGTTAGCCTCACAGCAAGAAGGTCCTGGGTTCTGGTCCTGGCTTGGTGAGGGAGATTTCTGTGTGGAGTTTGCATGTTCTCTCTGTGCTTGCATGGGTTTCCTCCAGGTATTCCAGTTTCCACCAACAGTCCAAAGACCTGCGCATTGGGCTAATTGGCTGTTCCAGATTGCCCCTAGGTGTGAGTCTGAATGGTTGAGTATGTGTTGGCCGTGCAATGGTCTGGCAAGCTGTTCAGGGTGTACCCCACCTTCGGCAACCCTAGAATGACTAAGCAGATGGATAAATGAAAAATTGTATATGATCACGTTACCATTGCCACTGAAAAATACTACACAGAAGTTGATGTGCTTGTGCATGGCCACAGTCATTTGTATATAGATAGCTCAGCCATATCATTAACACCACCTGATCATTCTGTATCTGTTTATATAGATATTTGTAACTCCTAATTTTAGACTTATATCTTATCATCTTCTTTACTTGGTATGGAGCAACTGTGTGCACATAATTTCCTCCCGGATCAATAAAGTATTCTGATTCTGATTTTGACTGGTCTGCAGCTCCATACACAGCAAGTTGCCGTGCACTGTGTGTTTTGACTTATTTTTATCATATCCAGCATTAACAGTTTCAGCAGTTTGTGCTACAGTAGCATTTTTGTGGGATCAGACCAGACGCACTAGCCTTCACTTCACAGACACAACAGTGAGCCTTGGGAAGCCAAGGCTAGTTCATTGGTTGTCCTTCCTTGGACCACCTCCGGTAGGTACTTACCACTGCATACCAGGAACTCCCCTCAAGACCTGCTGTTTTGAAGATTAACAGACCCAGTCGTATAGCCATCACAGTGTGGCCTTGTCAGTCACTCAGATTCTTATGGTTGCTCATTTGTCCTGCTTACAACACATCAAATTCAAGAACTGACTGTTCACTTTCTGCCTAAAACATCTCACTCCTTGGCAGGTGCCATAACGAGATAGTGAACATTATTCACTTCACCTGTCAGTGGTAGTAATGTTTTTAATGTTATGGATGAAGGTGCAAACACCTCAGTATTACTAAAATACAGTAGAAGCGAGAACATATTAAACTGACATGTACAGTTTACTTCCATGTCCTAAATGGCGGGATGTCGGTGGTCCTCATACATTTTCCCCTCATACCGTTTACAGTGCCTATTGAATCCAAATTCAAACTTAAGTTTCTCCTTTGTGTTGATACAGTACTGACAGCTCTGTAATATGAGGAGAACATTGTCAAATATTAGAGGAATCTGTGGAAATAAATGGAAATGCAATACACTGTGCCGGGTGTGAAACTCCAAGTACAGCTGCCCTCTCTAGAGACTCCTGCTTTATTAGCATTGCAACATAGACAGTGCACTGCTCTATTTTATAGTCAGTCTGTGAGCTCTTCCAGCTCTGAGCCTTTTTCAAGGCTGGCATGAGTGCTCATGTTTCCTATATTAATAAAAACAAGCGGTCTGCTCCTCATGCTTTATCCGCCAGCTCTTTTTAAAGTCTCCATTCATTTTGCTGTACTGTTAGCCTTGATTCTGCTGGTTTGTTTGTATTTGTGACCAATAGGATAATGCTGCTGTCAGAAGTCACTAAAATAAGTATTTTAGTGTTTATAAATTATGTAAAATTTACACAATTTTGTTGAGAACAAAAATGTTGAGAACCAATAAAAAGGACACCCTCTATTCGCAGAACAGATTTTTTGTTAGTGCTATAAGGGTACTAATATTATACCTCCACTGGAACTGTCAAGCACCTGGGCCACAACTCCTTCTCTGGGACTTACAGAAAATTAAGCTATATTTCTTTTACCAGGACCTGAAGCCACACCTTTTTTAATTATTTAACTAGCTTGACAGGTACTGGTGGGTTACACCCTGAACAGTTCGTCAGACAATCGCAGGACCCCCTTATAAACATGTTGAACATAAAATCAATAACACTCAGTGATATGTGTACATGCTTGATTCCATTCATTACAATCAACTGCTTAATCCTACTAGGGTCACGGGGAGGCTGGAGTCTATTTCGGCCGAAGGTGGGGTGCACCCTAAACTGCTCGTCAGTCCATCGCAGGGCCAATACACAACCATTCATATACACATTCACACCTATGGGCAATTTACAACAGCTAATTAGTGTAATGTGCATGTCTTTGGAATGTGAGAGGAAACCAGAGTACACGGAGGAAACCAACACAAGCGTGGGGAGAACATTCAAACTTCATACAAAAATGCCTGAACGGAGATTGAACCCAGAACCTTCTTGCTCTGAGGCAGACGTGCTAACCACTACGCCACTACGCCACCATACCACCCAGTCTTCAAATGACTTTAATAATTCAAGTCGATAAATTTAGACCAGTCTAGTCTAATGATATCTAATGCTGATATAGTTTAAAATCCTGTTTGCTGCAGGCTAAGGCTAAAAAGAAGTGCATTATCAGTGAAATGTGTGACTGCTGACCCTTGACTGGGTTTCACTATGAGTTTCCAAATCACAATTTTATTCTATTTTTATATGTGTTGTCGATTCAATTTGCAGTTTTCCTTAGTCTTGCTTTAAAAAAACTGTTAGACATCTTCCAAATTAAAGAGGGAAGAAGAATAGCAGAGAAGTAGCAAATTGTTCTTCTGATGTAATGCAAAATGTATTAGGGGCATTTTGAAAAGTATTTTTTGACCCAACATATGACCTGAGCTTTTTCAATATCAATAAAACAGAAGGTTGATCTTATCCACTGTATTTTTAATTTTATGCTAACCTCTGGGTACAT
>JBCNYH010000024.1:33242860-33261325 GCA_039654325.1 Tandanus tandanus
ATATTTCATGGATGTGAGAGTGCTACTGTATGCTCTAGTTTTTTTTGCATTGTGCCAACTGGCATTACCGTCTGGACCAACTGGCAGAACATTTTCAATATCCAGAATACAGACCAATCTCATCACACCATTCCATGTAGTATATACTAATTGCTATTGTCTGATTTAATAAAGAAGCATTTCCACAACTGGCAAGTATTTAGAGTCAGTACCATATTTTTGTCTTCAATTGCAGAAAACAGGCCTTAGCAAAGTTAATACCTGCCCTTTTGTCGCATTAATTTGCACACGCAAATAATTTGTTCTTGAAATGATTTCCAGGCTGGAACAAATCTCAAAATTAATCAGTTTTCAGTGACACAACCCTGTGCTTTGTACCATAATGCAGAAAGCAATGTTCTTCGCCTCAGGTGAAAAATGCTATCCTCTACAGACTCTAATAAATCAGCTTGCACTTTTTTGAGGGTTTTAATAAGTTTGCATGATTTTGCTCAAAAGGATTTTTAGTAAATGGAGACCGTAGTCTGTTACATTTTACAAAAATACTTCTTTATTACACTAAGAAAGAACAGCTAAATATTGCAAGCATTTTCTTTATATTATTGCATTTTACAGTGCAATGCAAAAATTTGGACAGCCCTGGTCAAAATGTATATTACTGTAAACAATTAAGCAATTAGAAGATTAATTAATCTGCAAAAAAGCATTATGTTGGAGATGACACACTCTTTTCTGCATTGAGCAGTATCAGGGTATTAATTTTGTCTTGTACAATTTTGTGTATTGAAAAAAGGAATGGTGTCCCCTGCAAAAGTATGGGAATTCTAGGAGATTTGGGCTCTTAGAAAACTTTGATGATCTATATGGCTTGTTCACAGTCAGAATCATTCCAATTAAAGAATAAAGATAAAGATAAAAAGTCTAAAATTAAATTAAAATGCAAATGTATAACAGTGGATGTTGTTGCTATATGGAGGAGTTGTACAGTTTAATAGCCACAGGTAGGAATGATTTCATGTGACGTTTAGTGGAGCATTTAGGTGGTATCAGTCTCTCACTGAACATGCTCCTGTGACTGATCAGCAGGTTGTGAAGTGGGTGGGAGGTATTGTTCAGTATTGTCCTCATTTTGGACAAGATTTGCCTCTCCAACACAACCATCAAAGGGTACAGCTCCAGCCCCACAATGTTACTGGCCTTGCGGATCAGTTTGTTCAGTCTGTTTGCATCTACAACCCTCAGCCTGCTGCCGAAGCATGCAACAGTATAGAGGATAGTGCTGGCCACAACAGACTCATAAAACATACTGAGCATTGACCGACAGATGTTGAACGACTTTAGCTGCCTCAAAAAATAGAGACGCCCTTGGCCCTTTTTGCAGAGTGCGTTAGTGTTCTCAACCCTGTCCAGTTTATTGTCAATATGAACTCCAAGGTATTTGTAATTTTCCACCATTTCCACATGGACACCGTGGATGGAAACAGGGGCCGCTGGTGTCTTGGATCTCCTAAAATCCACAATCAGTCCCTTGGTCTTGGTCACATTTAACTGCAGATGATTCGGCTCACATCATGAGACGAAAGAATCCACAGCAGCCCGATATTCTGTCTCCTCACCTCCACTGATACATCCAACTACAGCAGATTCATTAGGAAACTTCTGAAGGTGGCAAGTCTCTGTGCAGTAGCTGAAGTCTGTTGAGTTGAAGAGGAAAGGGTAGAGGATGGTCCCTTGTGGTGCTCCAGTGTTGCTGACCACTGTTTTCGACATGCAGTGCTGCAAGCGCACATACTGTGGTCTTCCAGTCAGGTAGTCAACAATCCAGGACACAAGTGAGGCATTTACCTGCATCGTTGTCATCTTCTCACCCAGGAGGGTTGGCCTGATGGTGTTGAATGCACTGAAGAAGTCAAAAAACATGACCCTCACAGTACTCGCCAGCTGGTCGAGGTGGGTGTAGACATGTTTAAGCAGGTAGATGATGGCGTCCTCCACTCTGAGATGGGGTAAGCAAACTGAAGGAAGTCCAGATGTGGTCTAACCATTGGCTGGAGCTTATCTAGGATAAGTCTCTTGAGGGTCTTCATAACATGTAAAGTCAGTGCTACAGGTCTGTAATCCTGGGGGCCACTGGAATGTGGTGTCTTTGGTACAGGAACAAGGCAGGACAACATCCACAGTACTGGGACCCTCTGCAGACTCAGGCTCATCATGAAGATTTTGTGTAAGACTCCACAGAGCTGGGGGCACAGGCTTTGAGGACATGGGGGTTCACCCAATCCAGTCCTGCTTCCTGGTCTGAGTGGAGTCTTTTCAGCTGTCTCTGAACCTGATTATAGGTGAAGTTGACAGGTGGGGGAGAGGTGTCAAGTCTATCACAGGATGCAGAGGTGCAATAAGGAGAGGGAGGGAGAGAGAGTGGTGTGACAGGGGGTTTCAGGCTTGCTCCTGATGAGTTAGAAAGGGGCTGAGCAGCAGCTGCAGTGTGGAATCTGTTAAAAAACAAATTCAGCTCATGTTGTTCTGCTAGAGTGGAAACTACAGTATGAAATTCACTCAGTGAGCCCATCAATGTCCTCATCGTGGGGCTCACAGAGTGCTGGCCAGTCTGTCACCTCAAAGCAACCCTGTAGTTCCTCCAAGGCCTCCTCTGGCCATTTCATAAAAGTCTTTGTGGTCATAGACTTCCTCTTCACAATGGGGGGTAGGGGGTGGTGGATACTGTAGGCATCCTTAGTATTTGCATACAGCAGGCCTAAAGTTCACTCCTCTTAGGTGGTACAGTCCATGTACTGCACAAAAGTCGATAGTGTAGTGTCCATGGTGACATGGTTGAAGTCACCCGAGATCACAATGAATGCACTCAGGTGCTGAGTCTGTAGCATGAACAGTGTCACATGCAGCTGTGGGGTTGACAGAAGGAGGAGACACAGCTTATACCTTCTCTTCTCTGTAAGTCTCTGCTGTCTCCCTCCTTCTCTTCTTCTGCCCCTCACCTCTGTATCCACGGTGTGTTTTCCTCCAGATTTCAGCTGGTAAGTTCGTGGGTATGGCCGCTAATCCAGCCGGTATCAGGGCGATAAGCTGATCCCTGAAGTGAACAAAGTGTGCGGCGAGAAGTTGCTGCACTGCAGTCCCAACTTTCTATAAAAGTAATAATCATCATTAGGAAAGGCCACGTGATGCAAATTTGAAAGCTTTATAGATACCCAGACTCATCTAACTTTGTCCCAACAATCAACAGCCATGGGTTCCTCTAAGCAGCTGCCTAGCACTCTGAAAATGAAAATGGATGAGGCCAACAAAGCAGGAGACAGCTATAAAGTAATCAGAAAATGGCAGTTAACAGCAGAAGCAAGTGTACCTCAAAAAAACACACACCCTAGAACTAAATTATCATAATTTGTGGCACCATTTAAATGAGCTCAGTGGATGAATTGAAATAAAATTTCCAAGTTGTCTTTTTGATTTGAAGTTGGTGAAGTTGATTGTGTTGGATGTGCTCTGATTCTTTGGCTGTGTTTTCCTGGTGGTTAAATATTTCATTCAACTTTATTAAAAGTATATTCTGATGGATGGGATAGCAATAAAAATCTACATACCTTAATATTCTTCAATAAATGACAGACTATTCAATCTCTAATCCATTTCTCGATACACCTCATTTCTTGATGAATGAGCAGTCGCAGATGGAATGTGTGCAGCAACAAACTGAGGACAATCGATATAGAAAGGTAGGACAGGTCATAATAGCAGCCATGTTTTATTTTGGCACAGGACAAGTCATGTTTCTGTAGTAAGAGCGCATCCCAGGCGCGGTGTGATCCTGTGACCCTCCGCTTAACAGCAGCTGTGAGAGGAGATGAAACAATGATGAATTACCCTGGTAGCTTTGATATGTGTGTGTTCTGAGCAAACTAATGAAACCTCACAAGACCAGATGCATTGTCTCTCTTTACACATACACACACACACACACACACACACACACACACACACACACACCCAACCCATAAGCACCCCTCCACACACACACACACACACAAATTGGTTGGGAAAACACACACCTCATCAGCAATAACATTCTTCTCTATTACTTGCTTAAACACATTTTACTTATATAAATCCAGATATACCACAGCACTGGTGAATTCTCAAAGCTGTGTCATAGTGTCTGCTCTAAAGCATGTAAATAGGTCATATTAGTGCTCTTGTTATAAAATCTTTTAATAGTAACTTATTCAAAGGAAACTGATGTACATAATCCCGTGAGACAGGGGGGTTATTTAACCAAAATGAACTGAGAATGTAAGATAAAACACAGGTTCAAATATCACACAGGGTGCAAACACACACATACAAATGTAAAAGAAACTTAAATGAAAAAAAAATGAGTGTGGATTTCCAATTCATAAAATGAATTGACACTACATTCATAGAGTATTACATACTGACACAAATCTATTTCCATAATCATGATTCGCTATTGGTGTACAATGGGAGGAAATATGCTATGAGTGCACAAGGAGGTTTTTGTCTCATCTAATTAGCCAGAACAGCTGTTTGACCACAGTACCACATGCCAGCTGCAGTAAAATCCCAAAACTCTCCCTGACTTCATACTAGAACCTGATAGCAGTAGTGAAGTGTGGTAGTGAAAATCTTGCAGTTTGAGGTTTGCATTGTTAGCACTTTGGGTCCAGCTTGCCATGATGGTCAACTCTGAGAACTTGAGAGTATGTGAGGAAAATATGAAGCCCTCTATAAAAAGCTGAGCTTTAAGTGGGCAGTTAGAAAAGCACAATGACCGAAAATGCTGCAATCTATAAAATAGTGGCTCAGGAACAAGAAATAGGCAATTAGGAAAAGATGAAAAGAAATATCTGATACAAGAAGTGATTTTTTCCCCCCATTAAGGGTAAAAGTAGTTGCTGAGTTTAAAAAAAGAATAATAATAAGCTGTGTTGTTTTCTAACTGGGGCAGTAGTGGCCCGGTGGTAGGGTGCTGGATTACTGATCCCAAAGTTGGGGGTTCAAGCCCCACTGTCACCGTGTTGTCACTGAAACTGTTAGTTCAGCTAACTGGGTAATCAAAAGGCCAGTCTATGGTGAGAGGCATGTAGAAGAACCATTGCTGACTTTCGTAAAGATTAGACCACTGAGTTGTCATCAGTGTGTTTATGACCTGGCGAGCTGTCCAGGGTGTACTCTGCCCTTGCCCAGAGTTGGCTGAGATGGGCGCCAGCCTCCCTGCGACCCTAATTAGGATTAAGCGGTTCAGAAAATGAATGAATGTTTTCTACCTGTTTTTAAAACCAAATGGTTTCATGCCATCTACGTGTACTTTTTCATAGATCGTGAAAACCTTACACTAATACCTTCTATTTCCTTCCTTCAACTAAAAAAAAAAAAAACTGGTATAGAATGCTATACAGTCACTTTTTAATTACAAGGCCTATTGTTTAGGGTATTACTTGAATAAAACTGAATTTTAAATTAATTCATTCATTCATTCATTTTTCAAACTGGTTGATCCTATTTTGGACACAGGGAGGATGGAGTCTATCTCAATCAAATTTGTGCAAAGGCATGGTACACTTTGCACATCTTTTCAGTCCAGTGCAGGACCAACACACACACACAACCATTCACACTCACACATAAGGGCAATTTGGAACAGTCAGTTAGCCTAATTTGCATGTCTTTGGACTGTGGGAGGAAACCGGAGAAAACCCACTGAGCCCTGGATTCAAACCCAGAACCTTCTTGCTGTGAGGCAGATATGCCAACCACTACACCACTGTGTCGCCCTGAATTTTAACAACATTTTTTGATTTTATGAATTGCAAATACTTGATTCTTGACTTTCACTGTTCAGCTCTGTGCATGGATAGATTTCTGCCCATGAGGCATTTTAAATAAATGAAATGAATGAATTTACATTTTAGATAGCGTCAGCACTTGATGACTAATAAGGCTCTGCTCCTTTCAGTGCTCATGCTGTACAAAACAGTGAGGACCTCATCCTTAGCAAGGAAAATAACATGCTTCATGTTTATCCATTTTAGTACATTCAGAGAAAAACCCAAGCTTCTAAATATCTAAATGTTTACACTTTCAAGATTTGTGCTGAGGTGGTACTTAACATTCATACAAGTAAAAAACTGTAGTGTATATAATATTCTATAGAAATTGTTCTGTAGTGATGAAGTATGTTTATTCAGAGTAAAGCCTGTGCATAACTAACCCTAACGGGCTACGCAGTGATGTTAGTATCACTGAATAGAGTTATATCAGTGCCACTGATCTAAGATGACTTGTGATGTGTTTGTCAGTGCTGAATTAATGTTTATGCTAAAAAACTGTCTAATTTAATGTTAAAGCTCAAAAAACAATATTTTGCAAGAAACATTAACTGCATGCCGAGATAGTATTTTAATCTCCATATTCAATACTATCATGGATTTTTTCCCCCCAAACAAACCATACAGTGGCATGTGCATGTGACTCACTATCTGAATCTACTGGCTAAAGGTGAGATTTGAAGCAAAACAGATGTTGGGAATTGCAAATTATCATATTGTAGGTTTTGGAAGCAAAATACATTTTACATAGGCTTCTAATATTCAATTTGAGTGGTTTTAATGATAATACATATATATTAGGATGGACAACAAAACATTTTGGTTCCTATAAAGCAGTCGGTCATGAAAATAAAAAACAAATTGTCAATTTCATTGAAACTTCAGTTGAACTAAATGAGTGTTTTCCTATAAGGGAAAATAGAAAAGTGGTGGGTGGGTGGTGTTACATGGCATGCACAATTTCTTTTTTAAACTGGACTTCAATTGAATCTCAGTGATGGCATAGGATCCTATAAACAAGGTAGGCAATCATTTCTTCATGAGTCTATAATTCTGTCCATATATCTCCACTTTGTTTCAAATGCACCTTTCCATCCCTCCACCATCCATGCCATCTTTTCACTATAATACAACTGTTTATTTTTTTAAAAGGTTGATCGATAGCAGACTCTGTACCTTTATAACTTCTCCACCTGTCACTTACTATCTTTCACAGTTTTCTTTGGCTGGAGATGAAAAGCAAAGTGAAGGTGAAGATGATATCTCACGGGGTTATAAGTGTTTAGGCAGGCTGAGACGATGAGGCTGAAGAACACACGCCTGGTTATTGAGCTTTTCTTAAAGAGGTCATATTACAGTGCAACACCTTAATCGTTCTCGGCACCCACAGCTATAATAGCACTTTGATTTTATCGTTGGCTTCAATAATAAAAAAAGAAAACCTACAAATATTGCTTTGAGCAAGTAAATGATGATGACTCATCTGGAGGTGGATTTTTTATCTGGAAAACTTTCTGCTGTCACAATTCCAAAGTAACATATAGAATACAGCTCTAGGTTCAGTTATAAATTGTCCTCTTATAATATAACACATCACTATTGAATGATCGAATTTGAATAATCAGAAGTTGTTCTATAACAGCAGCCCAGACAGACTCAAGTTTCATATACACAGATTAGCCATAACATTAAAAACATTATGAGCACTGACGGTGAAATGAATAATTGACTACATTAATTGCCTTGTTACAGTGGGATGTATTAGGCAGAAAGTAAACAGCTCTTAAAGTTGATGTGTTGGAAGGAGGAAAAATGAGCAAGCATAAACATCTGAGTGACTTTGACAAGGGCATCATTGTGATGGCTAAACAACGGGGTCTATTCATCTCTAAATAGCAGATCTGTGTGGGGTGTTCCTAGTATGCAGTGGTATGTACCTACTAAAGGTGGTTCAAGAAAGGCCATCCAGTGAAGGGGCTCATTGATGCATGTGGGGAGCAAATCCCTAACCCTGGTAACAGCTCATACACATGGACGCCTCACATAAACAGACTTATAAAAAAAACAAGCTGCAGTTGTTGATATGGTGAAGTGTGACGCTTATTTATGGAAAGAGAATTCAGTGTCAGCACTTTAGACATGTCAGCATATTAGAGGTGAAACTGTAACTTTAAGCTGTTTGTTGCAGAAAAATATCTGCACGAATGGGTTTTACGGTAACGAGCTACTTTTTGTCCTATTAACTTCAAGAGGTACAAAAAGGAAGAAGGAACGACTGCTGTATTTAACAGTTTAATGGTAACTAACATGTTTTGTGGATGTTACACAACATTAAAGGTAACTATAAAAAGATATTAAGTATGACACTTATTTTTTTGTTGATGATAATAATAATAATAATAATAATAATAATAACAACAATAACAATTATGTTAATGATGATAAAATCATGATCATTGTCAAACTGCTGTGGTACAAAAGGTATAAAACTCTTTGGGATGTGCTTTTGAAGGAATATAATCCATTTCAGAATGCTAACAGTAACTCTGCTTTGAGCTGGACACCTTAACATTGATTATTTTCCCATAACCGTATTCCTCACTGTTTCATTCTTTACGCAAGCCACTTATCTGTTTCACAAACCTGTTCAGTTTTTTAAAGTAACTCATTGTGCAGCTGTCATAATAACTTTGTCAAATGAAAATGAAATATTGGCTCTTTTTATTGAAATCTCTTCCATCGAACACATCTTTGAATTAAATAGTCTCGCATTTGTCATATCTCTAGAAGCTAAGGTCAAAACACATCTCGTCACAACATACTCTAATATGCTCATCCCAGCATGACATTACTCTAATGTGAGAATCTAATGTGAGAACAAATCCACTGCTTTTAGGTTAGCTTCCATTTTAGCTACATACTTTAGTACACTTCCATCTTTTAAGGAATACATAAATAAATCCTATTTCAGAGCCGAGTACAGACAGAGTTTTGTTTTTAACTGCTTATTCACAATGGCCTTGGCAATTGTGCAAAAGAGAAATTTTTCTCACTATTCTTTCAGGCCTAGCATGCTCAGTGAACACACTTCAATTCCATTCATGTGAAGTATGTTCCTTTCATATGATGTATGATGATGTTGAGGGAATAAAGATTTACTCTGAATAAGAGCCGTTGCTTCACAGATTGCCAATACGCATGAGTGCGTCTGGAGAAATTCTGTCTTTCTGCTACGATACATCAGACAATGTGAGCTCAAATACTAAAACATCTAGCATATATATTTAATATGTTTAATTACACCAGCTCAGATTTTATATTAATACTACATTGACACCAGCCACATGCATATCACTTAATGAGGCATCCAATTTAATCTCCCACTGTGACTAGCTGCTTAAAAATTAGCACTGAGTTTACTAATTACAAAAGACTGCAAAAATGTTAGCTTGAGCCATACGGCAGACCTACGTCAACAGAGTATCACAGAAGTATTGTACAAGGTAATTTTTGTCTTGCAATAATCATATCATACAATTTGACTTACAGACCTGACCTATTTCCTCAATGATGCATATTCGCATACGAACATATATTTGCAGTTTTCAAATCCATTGCATGCAAACCTATGTCAGTCCCTTCGGTCATAGCTCCACTAAATTCATAGAACAAAAAAATGTGCAGGTTGTTTATGAAAGGGGCTTTTGTTAAAATTCTTTTCACCATGTTTTAGGCAGGCATGCTGATGAATGAAACCAATAGAAAAAGAGGAATAAATGTTTTGATCCGTACTTTGGTGGCTTGGAGGCTCCAAGCAACTGCTTATATCACTTATATGGAGAAATAGAGCAAGTTTGTTTTTGAGCTAGCTCTGATCATGACAACGGCAATTTAAAGTCTGAGTCAAAAAGTTGGCAAAAGTTTTAAGTTGACTTCAGTACCTTGTGACTAACATGGCATTTGTGAGGCTTTAGTATTGACAAGTATGATGAAAACCCTTACATAATCAAGGATTAGCCAGACCACAAAGTATTCCCATAAGCCTCACAATAATTGACATTTTGCTGGTGAATTCATTCCCAGTCTGCAGCTCAGATGAGTCACTCTGAACTCTTAACCCCTCTTTTTTTAAGATTCCAGCTATTAGCACCCAGAGGAATGTGAGGTGCCAGGGAATAAACCACTAGATCAGATCGTATTAGCCTTAATGCTTAGAACGTCAAATCCCTTTGCCAATTGGGTCAGGGCTATTGTATCATTGAGGTGTGTATACTCCTGTAGGGACTGTCTTTTTTTTTATTGGGATTTCGATGAAAGGGACCATCTTTGTGTTCGGCTGCTTGAAAATGTCCCCTCTAGCTCTTATTTCTTGCTGAATCACGAAAATAAATTCAGTGCCATAAAAGCAGCAGTGAACGCAAAGATAAATTTTTTTGACATTGCCTGTGTCTTTTTCTCTGCTTTTGTCTTGCCGTGTTCTGACACTTTATGGAAACTTTTGTGACAAAAGCATAATGTAGACAATCTAGCAAGTGCTTAAACCCTTAACGCCCTCATATATTATTCAGGTATTGAGCTAAAAGCTTACACTATTACTCAGTAACTACTATTTTATTTGTAACGGTGCACTGCCCAGACAAAAAAGTCACACATTTCATTGGACACCATTTAGTTTTCAGCAGCATGGTGGCATAGTGGTTGCAGTAGCATGTCTGACTCACATCTTCTCCCCGTGCTTGTGTAGGTTTTCTCAGGGTACTCCGGTTTTCTCCCACAATCCGAAGACATACACATTAAGCTAAATGGCTGCCCTAAGTGTGAGTGTGAATGGCAGTGCAAGTGTTGGCCCTGTGTTGAACTGGCAAACTGTTCAATGTGTACCCCGGATTCATACAGAATCGCCTGAGATACGCTCCAGCCTCTTAGTGGTCCTAATTGGATAAAGCGGTCTGGCAAATGAATAAATGAAGGTACACAATATTTATTCTTCAAATGCTTGTACAGTGGCCATTATGCATGATAGATGCAACACTTCCCTTCTTATCCTGACATGCCCACTGCTTTGCAAGAGATAAATCTAGACTCACCAGACCACATGACCTTTTCCCATTGCTCCAGAGTATGACCTTTGCACTCCCTAACAAACTAAAAGATTTACTGCAGATTATTCTCATTAACAATCGGTTTTCTTATGGCCACACCGTGGTTTATGCACAATCCTGTAAGATCTTGGCACATTGTGTGTGTGTGTGTGTGTGTGTGTGTGTGTGTGTGTGTGTGTGTGTGTGTGTGTGTGTGTGTGTAAATGCTCTTACTTTTATTATTAAGCCTAGTTTCTTAATTCAAATTCACCAAATGTATAAGTACCTTCCAATCACGTTCACTACATAGTGAATAAAATATACAGTTGAGAATCGAACAGTACTAAAAATTGGCTACTGAGTGGGTGAGTGAATTGACATTCTGAACACAACACTAAAAATCCTCACTAAAGTCTCACTAAAATCCTCAGTCTCACTAAAATCCTTTTCACAGTCACCTTCCAGTGAAAATTTAGCGGCGCTACGACAGAAAGGCTGGTGTAGGTTTGGTTGAGGGTGATTTGAAAGTTGCATAGTTGCATTCAAAAATATAATGTTTTGTACATTATATCATAGAGAAAATAGATCAGGGCTGGTAGTCAAATTGTACAGTGTTCATACGAAGGTGACACGATTGTTGCAGGACAAAAAGTTCTTGTAGAATATTTCACATGTCAGTTTCATATGACACGCCTACTACTGTCCTAGGAATTTGTCACATTTCCTGTCAGGAACTTTTTGTATGGCTGTGGTGCGATGTAGGTCACAGGGGCTTGAAGAAGGTGTGGCCTCTATGACCTGTCAATCTAAATACAGGTGGTATGGCCTCTGTGCCTGTCAGTCTCAGTAAAGCAGGCATGGCTTTTTAGGAAGCATGAATTTGTGACAAACATGTTATGACAACATTATAAGTATCACCTCCTCAGTACTGAGATGTTATTTCCTAATTGTAAGTAGAGTACATTTTCTATTTTCAAATCAGTTCCTCTCTCTCTCTCTCTCTCTTCCTCTGTGTGTGTGTTTGTGTGGGTGTGGGTGTGTGTACTTTGTCTTCAGTAGACTGTAATTTGTCCTTTAAATAATGATATCTTCAAAGATGAGGGACATCTTTTTGTTTTAATAACCCAATCAGTAGCAACTACAAACCAGCATCTGTGTAATAACACAGTTGTCTGTGGAATTCTGGTTGTGTGCTTTTGTGTCAGCTAGCCCAAGTTACTGTAGTGCATTCACACCTGATTTCCAAAACAGCTCCATTACTAATTTACTATGTCTGATTTTCCGTGTGTGTGTAGTCATCACCAACAAATGACTTCAGGCAACTGATGCCACAAATGTAAATACTTGTTTTCCTTTCCCCTTATGCAATTCAGAGACAGAATTATGCCTCTTGGGAACTGTTCTGTTTTCTGAACAGAGTATAAGGCTAAGATATTAAACCCATGTTCAGACCTATATTTTTCATTCTGGACACCAGTGCAGCACAAAAGTATAATTTCTAATCCAAAAAACTTCAAAAAGATTTTGATTGCATGTGGCGGACAGTCTGTTTGGCTTCCTCCTCCCATTTATAGTATTTTCGCTCTTTGTGCCAACTCTGCTCTGATTGGTCCCCTGAAACCTCCACACAGAACGGAATGGGTGGGGGTTCATTTGTCGGAAGGCCAGATAATCAGAAGGCCCAGGACACTGTGACATACTAGTCCATGCCATAATAAAAAATAAAAAATCTGTGAAAACCTTGTGTCCAGCCCAGAGGGAAAACTTATCCATGCACAACCTCGTTATTTGACAATCTAATACAGCTACTCAACACAGTAACAACATTTATGGGTCAAAAAAGTGGACAAAGCATAATATCTCCCCTGTCTCCCCATAGGAGAGAAAAAAAATGTATGTGTATGTATAGTATATAACTTAATATCAAATGTATAGTCTATATACACTTCATTGGGTAAGTCAGAATAGTGTAGCACAATCATTTATTTTCTATAGTGTTTGTACTGCCTTAAAAAATGTATCAGGGCTCAGAAACAAACAAACAAAAAAATCAATCCTTCCAATAGTTTAATGGTTCTACACACATTCCAACTGCAGCATAATGTTCCTAAGCCACTAGAACAGCATGAATAACCATTCTTTTTACACAGGCTGCATGTTCAGCTAATATAAGATATTATTATAAAAATAAATCAGACTTAAAGGTTTGGAGAGTTAGCAAATTCCCTGTTTAAAAATGCATAGACGTGCTAGCTGGATATACAGTATGATGTTTAAGAATCATATAAATATCTGAATTAGCTAGCTAGGCTGTTTTCTCTCATTTTTACAAGTGCAGCACAATGAGATACATGTGTAGTTATCAAAGTAATTATAATTTTTCTTAAACAAGGTTTTATGTTACTGTGTGGTCTACACCCATTAGCTGAAGCCATAGTGTTAGTACTGCATAGTGCATGGAATATAATATACTGACATTTAAGCTGTAATATATTTTAAACAATAATAATTCAGATTTTTTTTCTATATTGTATTGATTAAATTTGCATTTTTGTTGGTCATTGTGTTACAGTTCCCTCTCATCTCTCTCCATATCCAGCACAGTATCAGTGGAGGTATGTATACAGCGCTGCTAAGCAGCTCAGTCCAACTCCTCTCCAGTGTTTTCATCTGAAGCTGACAGGACTGCCTCCATTCCAGTGATCTTGTCTGAGGCTGACAGGGAAGCCTCTACTCCAGTGATCTTATCTGAGGCCAACAGGGCTGCCTCCGCTCCATAACTCACGCCAGATGCTGACAGGGCATCCTACCTTCCAGTCTTCACGCCAGAGGTCGAAAGTCAGTCTTCCCTTGAGAGCTCATGCCAGGGGCCAACAGGACAGCCTACACTCCAGAGCTCTCACGGAACCGCAGGGATGATGGAACCGCTTGTGCTTCAGAGTGTCTCCCTGAGAATGGTGGGGCAGCCGACGCTTTTGAAGGTGAACTGTTGTCTGTGTTTTCTGAGAATTTTTAAACTGTTTTATGGATGTGAACCCAAAATTAAGTTTGAGTGGATGTACGAATATGGATATACGGATTTGTATGATGAACTTGAATTTGGCTTTGAGGCTATACCTCACAAAGATTTTGTGTTGGGTAAAGAATGTGATCAAGAGTATGAAGTAGATGATACTTTGTTATCTATGGTTTTGTGTCGACAAATGGACCCTTATATGATAATGAATCCTTGTGTATTGCTCTCATTTGTGGAGACTGACGCTTTGCTTGGTGATCCATTGATAGAAGATAAACGTTGGCTTTGTAGTGAATCATGTTGTGTCCATATTATAGCTTTTGACTGTGAAACAGACTGTGCTTATGTGCCCACTTTGACCGTTGAACCTGCCACGAAGCCCACTGCTAAGCCTGCCACAGAGCCTGAGACTGCTCTTCAGCTTACTTCTGTACCAGAGTTCATTCCTACATGTTCCTCTCTGTCTGTGCTCGAATGTGTTTTCATACCAGAACCTTCAGCACCACCTTAGCCCGAGCTCTCACCAACATTGAAGGTCAAATGGGTAACGGGGCATACATCCACTCAGCTGTCAGAATTTGTTCCCAAACCCATTCCCTAAGCAGCTCCCGTGGAGTTTCCCAAAGCAATTCCTAAACCAGTACCTAAGTGGGTCCAAGAGCTCATGCTAAGGCCCACGCCCAGGTCTTTGCAATGTCCAATGCCTGAGCCCAAAACTCTTGACATTTTAATCACAGCTTTCATGTGTGTTGGCATGCTCTTTACCAGTAATAAGTCCACAGTTATGCTAATCATGCAGAAATTCAATCATCTCCGTTTTGTTTGAGGCATTCTATTCAATGCCTGTTGTTGTGGTTCAGTCCTGTACTTGTAGCGCTGTACTTTCGTGCAGTGTGAGCTGTGTAAAGAGTGTGCAGGATGATACTTATAAACTTATAAAAATTTAAGTATGGAGTCTTTTTTGCACTTATTGAAACTGCACTTTGTTAATAATATTGTTAATACCATGGTTATGGAACTGTACCAGTAAAATGAATAAAGTAGTTTACCAAGTGGAAAAACAAATTATTTAGGCTAATGCTAAAATTGTAGCATTTATGTTACACTTCATACACCACAATCCTGCTGAAGAGCAAAAAGAAATCTTGCGATCTAGTACATTTTTAAAAATTAATTTAGAGATGGAAAAATTTGCCTGTAGGGAAGCGTACTGCAGATAAAAACACTTTATTGTGCCTACACAGTCATATCAAAGCATTGTTGTTTGAGCAATTTCAACTTGTATTTCATTTGTATGATAAAATATACTCTCATGGGTTTATTCTGTCCTACCTTTCATAAAATCAGCTTTGCACTTGCCAAGGCACAAAACAATCTGACAACATTACTGCTTTAAGTGGGTTTCTATCAGTTCTGCCTATGACATGTACTCTGTGAGGTATAAAATGTCAATATCTACACTGCACTGCTAGAACTATAAAAGTTAGTCCTTTGAAAAATGAACATTTAAAGATGAAGAAACACCCCTGCACTGCCTTATTAGATTTTCAATATTTACAGCCTCTTGAATTAACAGAACCAGCCTTCTTGTATATAGATGCAGTAAACTGATCTCTTAGTTGTGCTTGTTGTGCTTTCATTTACTGACAGCGGAGGTAAAATAGCTCCTAGCTCAAGCTAATTTAAAGTAAACAGCCTGTTGAGATGCCATAACATGAGGAATTAATGCAATGTCTGCTGAGGTTGCTCAAGCTTCATTATCCATTCGTTAGAGGAGAAGAGAAAAGTCAGCAAAGGACAATGTGACCGGCCGAATTAACTAGTTTAATAGTTTGTTCATATGCATAAGTGTTCTGAAACCTAACTAAGTGCAACAGTATCAAGAAGTATGTGGGGGTGCAGGTATGGGAAATCGTGGGAGTGAGTACATACAAACTCTACATGGAGCTCAAATATTCCTATTATAAATCACAAGCATTTAAAAATGACTGCCAGACATTGCAATAACCATAAAGTCCATAGCTGCAACTAGAATGAACATTAAGTATAAAATGTCAGTGCAGGAATGGTGGTGATAGTAACCTGAGAGGAATGGAGTTTAAAGGACAATGCAGTACAACGTGCCAGTACGCTGTAAACAGTGTGTTAGTGATGTGTGGCTCATTAATGATATGAAAGTGTCAGTGCACTGCAGTGGATAGTATTACATGGATCAAAGGGTGATTTATGACAAAAGGGCAGCACAGTGTTGCCCCTGAGGAGTCTGACAGCCTGATGTTAAAACATGTTACCCAGTCTGGCAATTTTTAAGCAGAACCTTTTGCTGTGTAACAAAGGGGCAAATAGATCGTATCGAAGGGGTGAGGGAAAATGTGCTTAACGAGGGTATTTTTCACTATCCTCAGTAGAGTCTTGAGATTGGAGGCATTGCAATTCCCAAACCAAACAGTGGTGCAGCTGATCAGGATGGTCTCTATAGCGACCCTGTCACGCCTAATGGGAAGGTTCACCTTCTTTGGACACCAGAGGAAATGCAGGTGCTGCCGGGCTCTCTTAGCCAAGAAACATTTGTCTGACCTCCATGTGGATGCCAAGGACTTAAGTGCTCTCCCTCCAGAGGTCTGGCCACTCCTAGTAAAGAAGGTATGGACTCAGCCCCAGTGATGGAGGTCACATTAGCACATGTAAGGCTTAGCGAATGAGGCATTTCTTTTGTGATTTTTAATCTCAGTGAAGAAGATCTTGGTCCTAGTGAAGGGTGAATGGCCTCGATGTTTAGGTCCCTGTGAAGGCTGCATAGCCTTGATATGAAGGACACATGATCTAAGTGCCTTGGTCCTAGTGAAGGAGGTGTGGCCTCTGTGCCTTAGTCCCATTGAAGAAGGTGTGGCGTCTGTGCCTCAGTCGCAGTGAAGGAGGTGTGGCCTCTCTGCATCAGTTCAAGTGAAGGAGGCTGGCC
Organism: Tandanus tandanus; assembly: GCA_039654325.1. Lineage (NCBI taxonomy): Eukaryota > Metazoa > Chordata > Actinopteri > Siluriformes > Plotosidae > Tandanus > Tandanus tandanus. The sequence goes on from JBCNYH010000024.1 coordinate 33,259,781, forward strand.
TCTGTGCCTCAGTTACTGTGAAGGAGGCATGGCCTCTGTGCCTCAGTCCAAGTGAAGAATTCATGGCCCTTCTATCTCAGTCTTAATGAAGGAGGCATGGCCTATGTGACTCAATCCTAATGAAGGAGTTGTGGCCTGATTACCTCAGTCCCAATTAAGGAAGCATGACCTCTGTGCCTCAGTCCTAGTAAAAGAGTCATAGCCTCTCTACCTCAGTCCTAATGAAGGAGGCATGGCTTCTGTATCTCAGTCCTAGTGAAGGTGTGGCATCTCTTCCTAAGTCCCAGTAAAGGTGGCATGGCATCTGAGCCTAAATCCCAGTAAAACAGGCATGGCCTCTCTAGATCACGGCCCAGTGAAGGAGGTTACAGTAAATTACATCTGAAAAATGTAATTATGTCAAATAGAATCTTTGGATTTTTTTTTAAACACATTTGTTATATGAGATTACTATTTGTTTTTTGTGCATCATAGTGTCTCAAGTGGGGTAACAATATTTTTACTGGACCACATTGTTTTTTATTTTAAAAGTTTCCCATTTGTTATAATGCAGGAAGTAGCAGGTTTTTATATTAAAATTATATAAAAATAAATAACTCTGTCAAAAAAGTTCATGCACCAGCCTGACCAGTAGTTTGTTTCCTTTTATTAGTTTTCTTCTCAGTGGATTTTGTACCTTTATTTTGATGATCAATAGGATCTAAGGTGGAATAAGTAGCTATTGATTTGAGCAGCCAACGGCGCTACATTTGACTGCTTCTCTCTCGTCTCACACACAAACACATACACAAACACCAAAGCAAAAATTGATTGAGATAAATGTGATCCTAAGCCTTAGAGCATTCACCATGACCGTCATAGCCAAGCACCCCCCACCACTCTACCCCACCCCTCTTCTCACACACAAATACACAGATGATGTGGCCATCTCATGCCATCAGTTTCCATTATTTACTGACCTGCTTCTTGCGCTTTTATAGTTATATTTTACATAAAACCCCTTTTCATCATTTTGGCTATCAAATGTTTAACTACATTTATGTGAATTACTCTTTGGGTGCATGAAGCATTCACGTTACTGAATATGAAGTCCCTGTTACTATAGAAACGATAACTGACTTAGACTGAGTGCATCAGTTGAAACCTGTGATTTGACTTGCACCTCAAACTACCATCAGATCTGCTGTTATACAAAATCGTCACCTTCTGACTAATCATAGTAGAGGATTTAAAGTTCTATATTATAAAACATTGATATGCTATAATGCATAATGCATTTTAATGCATACTGTATGCATCACCTGCATGACCAGTGTCAGGTATGAAATCTGTCTAATATTCCCTGGACTTTAGAAGGATAAACACACTTTACAACTAAAAATAATTTGTACTTGTATTAATATTCTACTAATCTTTATGACTTTTACTGTTGTAGGACATGTGTGAGGTGTGATATCTGTACTCTGTCTGTGTATGTGTGTGTGTGTGTGTGTGTGTGTGTGTGTGTGTGAGAGAGAGAGAGAGAGAGAGAGAGAGAGAGAGAGA
>JBCNYH010000024.1:33318000-33331316 GCA_039654325.1 Tandanus tandanus
CGGCTGAGATGGGCGCCAGCCTCCCCGCGACCCTAATTAGGAATAAGCGGTTCAGAAAATGAATGAATGAATGATAAACATTTAGTATTTAAACCAATTCAGTCTTAAATATTATCAGTGTTATCAGCCCACCACCATCCAAGGTTTCCATCTTTCATCTCAGAGGACAACACCATCTGCAGAGGACATTCAATGCTAACAAGTCTCTGTCGTCTCAGACAGATGTAGCTACCGTAGATCAGAGACAGCAACAGGAAGAGACGGGCTCCTCTGCCCTCACCATCTGCCCCCTATATTTTGGCAAGTCTTTGAGGAGAAAGAAACAGCGTTAATCACTTGACCATTAACTCCAAGTCATAGCCAGCGGCACAAATTTTAAAGTCTCCCCACCATCTGCTATTGAAGTCAGAAGAGGCTGGATTTAAATGAAGGCTATTTAATAAAGCTATTCTATGAATTATGGCCATAACCCATAGCAGCAGTAAGAAAAGAGACTGAAGCAATTTGTGTAGGTAGAATTTAACAAGCAAAAAGAGTTCAAAACACTAGTATACAGGAAGTTAAGGACAAACAAGAGAAAGAGCAACAACAAAAAACTTTACCAAGAAAAAAATATGTATATTGTAGATACACTGCCCAGCCAAAACAAAAGTCAGGCACTCTAACATTTTGTTGGACCATCTTTAGCCTTGAATGCAGCACAAATATACATGATAATACAAATATATATAAAATAAATCACAAGGAGGCAACATAATTTTTGATGCCGCATGAACCCTGTGGAACAATTTCTGTGAGTGAGTCATTGGGAGGCTGTGGGAAGCAGCAGAATGCATTAATCCTTTACATAGCAATTATCTATAAATGAACCTATAATTTTATATTGGACCTAATACCACTATATATTAACACTGCATAAACCACAAAAGATAAATATAGGGTGATTTCTCAAGCAAAAAAAATAATCACCCAGAGGCAACATCATTATTATTCTCCTATAAACAACGTTTCAATCATCTTGGTTTTCATATTGTGGATGAATTTGACATTTCAAAGAGATACATGTAAATTTTCTATCTATAACTTGTTTTGCTTTCCTTTGTCTTATTTTGAATCCTGCAAAACAGTTCACCCAGATGCCAAATAGCTGTATATTTACTACATATTTTCACTAAATAAGGTGTAGAATAATAGTAATTGCTTGAATGTTTCTTAGACTTTTGATAAGATTAGATTTAAAATCAGCTTGGGGATAAAAACATTACCATGTCACAAGAGACCTAGTCAGGTCAGACAACATATGCTACTGGTAACACTGTAACCCAATACTACCTGCCGCATGGTGGTCGGCGTCTAAACTGGCTCCCCCACTAGCAACACGTTGGTGAGGCGGGTGGAATGTCACCCCGCATGACAAAAACAAGACCTGTCAAGGGCCGGCTCCTAGTGAGCCAATGGCCAACATGCACTTGGCAGGTAGGTGGAGCTCTTCAGCCTTGACAGGCTATTCATCTAGGACAACGACAAGTCTGATATAACACCCACTCCGATGCCTTGCAGGAGGAGGAAAGGCTACGGGAGTAAACCCAGAGAGAAAATCTGGACCGGAGCCCCTAAGGCGGTTGGTCGGCAATGTGACTACCATCCGGCAGCTTTTGCAGCCAATCCGGCTCCAAGTGTAATGCTCTGCGTTCCCCTGGAACTTGTTGGTGCGGCCAAGAAGGGGACCCTGTTCTCTGGGCAACACAAGGTCTCCATATATCTTCGCCCAGGCTTGCGCTCTGGAGAGGCCACTCCAGTCTCGCCATGTGGCAAGTACACAATACGGAAGACAGCATTTAGTCCGCGCTTGATTGGCGCAGAGTTGGACGCTACGGGTTGTCTTCAACGGTGGGAGGGATCATCGTATCCCACTGGTCAGCTACTGCCTGCCCTAAGCTGGGCATCCCCCAGCCAGTAAAGTGCTGACTCCCCACGATCTGCCTGCTTTACTGGGTGCCTGGAGCTTAAAGCTCATCAGCTTGACAAGTGGATCATTAAACCCTGCACCAGGCAAACATCGTAAGAAGACAACGAAGACTCCAACTCTGCAAATAGCAAGTTGAAATGTAAGAACCATGCGAACTGGACTGACGGAGCACCTAAAAGCAGTTGACGATGCCCGCAAGACGACTGTTATAGACTGCGAACTGCAACGACTGAACGTCGACATCGCCGCTGTGCAGAAGACATGACTTCCAGACAGTGGATCCCTGAAGAAGGAAAACTACACCTTCTTCTGGCAGGGAAAGAGCAATGAGGAAGTCAGAGAACACGGAGTGGGATTTACTGTGAAGAACACACTGCTTCGCATGATTAAGCCTCCAACTAATGGCACAACGAGAATCCTCACTCTCTGACTGTCAACAGCAGAGGGCCCTGTTCACCTGGTCTGTATGCCCCCACGTTACAGTCCTCAGCGGAAGTTCTACGAATCCCTGGACACTGCTGTCAGCATGGTCCCATCATCAGAACACATCCTCCTCCTGGGTGACTTTAATGCAAGGGTGGGTCTAGACCGAGAGTCGTGGCCAAGTGTTCTGGGACATCACGGCATAGGAAAAATTAATGAGAATGGCCAGACTTCTTGAACTCTGCTGCTACCACAATCTGTCCATGAAGAACACCTTTTTCCAGAACAAGGCATGCCACAAGGTATCCTGGAGACATCCCAGGTCAAAATGCTGGCATTAGCTGGACTTGGTTATCACCAGGCACATCTCCCTCAACAACGTCTGCAGCACAAGATCCTACCACAGTGCCGATTGTGACACTGACCACTCTCTGATCACCTCCAAAGTGAAACTGAGACCAATGAAACGCGATCGTCCAAGCGGAAAAGTCAGCAACGTATCAACACCAGCAAGACTGCCTACCCAGACAAGAACCAGGAGTTCGTAGAGCGTCTTGAAGAAACGCTGACCTACAACCAAGAGCAGAGCGCCAAGGACAGATGGAGATCTCTTTGCAACACCATATACAGTGCTGCACTGCTCACGTATGGCAGGAGAGAATGCAAAAACACGGACTGGTTTGAGGCCTATACACAGAGATTGAGCCAGTTAACATCGCAAAGCGCAACGCACTGATCAACTACAAGCGTGACTCATCACAGAAGAACCTTCAGGCTCTGAGAGCTGCTCATAACAAGGCCCAGCAAACAGCATTGCTAATGATGCGGCCCTGATCTCGTACACTGAAGAAGGCCTTCGGCAGCTGATCAACAGGTTTGCTCATGCTTGCAAGGAATTCGGTCTGACAATCAGCACAAGAAATCAACGATCACTCTTTCAGCATCAAAGACACAGCTCTCAGTGATGTTGAAAAAATTACATATGTTAAATCCACACTGACTAGTAACCCATCGCAATTTCAACCACTGTTGGTCAATTGACTGAGTATGGTGGAATAAATACCTGCCAGTACACACCAAAGAGTCTATGAAGCCTGTGCTCTGAGTGTACTACTCTACATCACAGAATGCTGGCCAACATATTACTCACAAGAAACCCAACTTAGTACATTTCACAGATGAAACTTCAGATTCTTCACTGATGAGACATGGAAGAATAAGACAGCCAATGAGGAACTTTTGGGGATTCTAAACATAACCAATCCAATCAAGGCTAAAAATGGCTGGATATGTCAGCAGTATGCCATCTAAACATATTCCTTATTGTGGATGTCCCATGTCATGGGTAGACAACCTGGCAGTACACTTGGCAGCCATGACACCATGTCCATATACCTCTTTGTCTGTCATAACGTCCTGCAGTGACTTTTTGGTACTTAAGTAGTATCTCCACAACCACTTATGACAGTGGTGTTTGTTGCTATGGTAACCATGGCTGCCATTGTTGAAACTGTTTTTTTATATCTCCACAACTACTTATGATAATGATTTGATGTTTGGTCCATTTGAAAGGTTTTCTGTCTTTGGACAGGCTTTCAAGCAGGGTGGATTTGGCTGCTAGGGTAAAACATTGGTGCTAGGGAAACATTCCTTTTTGTAGTTCTACAACTGCTTGTAAAATAAATTTTATGTTGGGCTCATATGAAAGGGCATTTTTTTTTTGTTTTCTATGAATGAGAAATAAATAGATTTTTGTGTTACATGATGTTACATGATGATTTTTGTTTTTGTTTTGTTTACCACCCTGGGACATCCCACTTGCAGAGCATTTTGCACCACTTTGAGCTCCCTTAAACACTATGTACTCATGGAAGGTATTTAGGCCAAATTGGTGGACTGAAATTGTGATTTAAAGAACAAGTCTCACAGCAAAGAACTGTGATATATGGGGATAAAAACTATACCAAGGGAGAACTTTGGACCATTCTTAAAACCTCCAGAAACAGAGAAATACATCTGAAATCTTCCCACAAACAATACAAACAAATCACTGCCAACTCAGGGTGAATAAAGGGTACACCCTGAACAACTCGTCACTCTATTGCATGACCAACACACAACCATTCACACTCACACCACTGACCAATTTGGACAGTGAGAGGAAACCAAAGTACCCAGAGGAAACACTCTTCTGTGAAGGTTTTCCACTAGATTTTTGGGGGCAGTTGTGCTCATTCAGCCACAAGAACATTACCGACATCATGTTGGGCGAGGGGACAGTGGTGGCCCGGTGGTAGAGTGCTGGATTACTGATCCCAAGGTCGGGGGTTCAAGCCCCACTATAAATGGGATGTCACTGCTGTCCCCCCAGTGCAGCTAACTGGGTTATCAAAGGCCGGCCATGTCTCTCACTGTCTATGGTGAGAGGCATGTAAGAGACCTATTGAAGAATCACAGTCAAGAGTAGGCTGCATAGCCGTCAGCGTGTTTCTGCCCTGTGATGGCTGTTGAGCTGTCCAGGGTGTACTCTGCCCTCGCCCCGAGTTGGCTAAGATGGGCACCAGCCTCCCCGTGACCCTAATTAGGACTAAGCGGTTCAGAAAATGAATGAATGAATGTTGGGCGAGGAGGCCTGGGGTGTTATCAACATTCCAGTTCATTCTAGTGGTGGTCAGTAAAGTTGAGATTAGGGTTCTGTGTACTTTAATACTGGAAAACCAAGTATTCATGGAGCTTGCTTTGTACACAGAGATGTGACACTACAGCATACAAAAACATTTGATACAATTGTGTACTCTTCAACTATTCGCAGAAGGGCTACATATGGGTGTGACGGTCAAGTGTCCTTAAACCATCCATATAATGTTCTTTAAGTAGATAAGATAAATCAAATCTATAAAAAAAAAACCCTTCCAATTATTATGTCTCAGCAGTGCTCTGTTATCTGTCTGGGTGTCTAATATGTACATATTATAGTCCTTGTGAAACTAATTACAAAAAACCTTCAGAAAAACTGGAGCTCGGATGAAGGGGGACGGGAAAAAGCAGCACCTTATCAAGCCTGAATCTGTGCTCTGGGCCAAAGGCAAAATAGCACTGCAAGGTAGATGAGATTAATCAACTCTCATGAAGCATCTGGGTGTCCTTTCTTCTCTCTAAATAAAATTATAGGTTAGGATGACACATTTTGTGGTTGGTTAAAATTTTAAGAAGTGCCATAATTTCTCTAATGCATCCTGAAACAGTGATTAACAAACCTGATTAATATATTCAAGTGGAACGATTTCACCTTGCTGCATCAAACTCAGACAAAAGGTTGTGAGTGGACAGGCAATATCAAGAGCAGGAAAATGCCTTGTTTATTTGTTTGAGCCAAACTGCATAGAACACAATCTCAAGGTCACGCCTGCCCTGTAGCCTATTGACTTTTTGTACTGAATAAAAAAGGGCTGCTGGACATGAAATTTGATGTTTTTTTCCACCTTGCAAGCCAGAGTCATAATGTTATCAAATACCGTGATTCAGCTTGACATATCAGTTTACTCCCACCTGTTAGATTTGATCTGTATGTTATGGGTAGAAACAATAAATAAATCCATGAATGTGTATTCATTATACAATATTGTAGGGAAAATAGACATACTATTTGTTTGTACTGTCAATCAGCCTGTAATCGGGTTAATTGCAGGTTTAATAAAATTACAGCTGTTGTGATATTCTGATCTGATGGTGCATTGGCACAGAGCAGGAATACATTACAGATTTAGGTGGAAACATATAGCATTGTTCAAAGGTCTTAGATACATACAAAGGAATGCTGAAGAGCATAGATGCCTTCAAAATAGTAAAATTATCACCTCCACCAAATAGGATATGTGTTATCCTTGGTTTATGTTTGTTTGCAGGATTATGCAAAAATTATGTGCAGATTTTCATGAAATTTCTACCAGAAGTGGGGTTTGGATAAGGAACACTCCATTAGATTTTGGAGCTTATCCAGATCAAATTCTGGATCCAGGATGATTTTCTATAGGATTCTCTAACATTGTGAGATAAAATGAATTATTTTTGGAAATGTGGTGTTATAGCAGGTCCTGCACAGGGTGCTGTATACATTCTATAATTTGCCAAAAGAAACATATGCAGATTTTTATGAAATTTCTACCAGAAGTGGGGCTTTAAACAAGGAAGACTCCAAATCAAATTTTTTTTTTAAGATACTTTAACATTGAAAGAGGATGATCTTGGAATATATGTGGGCTTGCTATGGTTTGCGCTCTCCGAGTGCTCTTGTTTTTAAATGTTTCTAAATGTAAAAATATATATATAAAGAGAAGTAAACAGTAAAAAATAAAAATGGTCAAAGTTTGGTGTGAAGTCTCGGGCACAGTAAGTGCAGTTTCATAAAGAAATAAGCTAAAAGTTTTAACGAGGACTCTGCAGAACCAGCCACAGTTCCTCTGGAGACTTTGACTACCGCATTTTCTTCTTATTTTTGCAGCAAAGTTTCTTCTTGACACAAACAGCAATTAATTTTGTGCTTGAAAACTAATTTTGGAAAGCTAAATTGATTTTGTACTGATAAAATGATGTAAAAGTAAAAAAAAACAAAAAAAACATCTATATCAAAGTTTGTACAAAAAATCCCATCCTCATCTGAAAGTTTGGGGGCAGCCGTGGCCTAATGGTTAAAGAAATGGGGACCAAAAGATCACTGGTTCAATCCCTGGACCGGCAGGAGAAATGTGTGGTGGTGGGGGAGGACCTCTCCCCTTCATGGCTGAAGTGCCCTTGAGAAAGGCACCTAACCCCAAACAGCTCTTTGAGCGCCGCACTGTGGCTGCCCACTACTTCTGTGTGAGTGCTCATTGTCTGCTTGTGTGTTTGCTCACATTGGATGGGATAAGTACAGAACCAAATTTCCCTTGCAGGATTAATATAGTATATCAAAAAATAAATAAATAAAAAATCAATCAAAATAAGAAAATAGGATGCATGGGACTGTTGTACAGTACCTCATCTTTAGGGGGTTTTCCTGCTCCTGGCAAGGAGCTGACAGAAGACATCATTATTTCACATCATTTTTTGCCAAGTTTCAGTAAATCATCTAACACATCTACATCCTGTATTCATTATTGTATTACTTGCATCATAAAGCAATTTACCAACCCAAATAATTCAATTATTATACTGCATATTTAGCATTGTCTCATTTAAAGCTCTTTTAAAAATCTTAAAAATCTTTGAAAATGAGACATTGTAAGAAGATACTAGCAAATACAAAAATCATAAAGTTCTGTTTGATTTACCCGAGAAGCAGTGCCAGTTTCCTCCTCCAGACCCTCTCTGTTTGACTGTCAATACATCACGCTGATGGTGCTACCTGGCAGTAACATACCATCCTGGCCAGACATGAATTAAAGCCATCATAGCAGGCAGCAAGCATCTGGTCCCTGCAAAACAGCATCACGTCTCAGGTGTTCATCGAGAAATACAGAAATGTTCATTTAAAAAATAAACTTATAAACAAACTTTCACTGACATGTAGGATTACTGTTTAATTATCCGAGCCACTGAGAGACAGTTTAAAACCATTTACACTTAACTGAAGTCACACAGCACACACAAGATTGTAGTCATCGTTTATATTTAAAATGATGATAATTTGCAGAGGTCACTAGGTTTTGATGATTAAAAACAGATCATTTTTAAAGGTTTCTAGTTTTGTTACTCATCTTATTATAATTTTAAATGCTCATTTTCTTTTATTCATGTTTAATTGGTTAATTGGAGAAACATTTTTGCCCTCTAAGTCACACTCTTCCAAGAACTTATCCTAGAAATAATGGCTGTGAAGTGAAAAAATGGTTGTGATGCCAGTCCATCGCACAACATCAGACACTGTATACGAGTATTCACAACTGGGACAATTTAGCATATCCACCTGTTGGTATATTTTTTCCATTTTTTTGACCCATAAATGTTGCTACAGTGTTGAATAGCCATGTTAAACGACGCCACAGTGTCAAGTAATGAGGTTGTGCATGTTTAAGTTTTCCCTCTGGGCTGTCTCTACTGGCCATAAACAAAGTTTTTGCAGATTTTGCAGATATCATTATTATTATTATTATTATTATTATTATTATTATTATTATTTTATTTTTATTTTTATTTTTATTTATTTATTTTTATTTTATTTTATTTTTTTATGTATTTATTTATTTATTTATTTATTTTGGATGCACTAGTGCTCCATGGTGTGCTGGGTCTTCTGATTAGCTTTCCTTACCCCAGTGGTTCCTCTTCATGCACAGCGGTATCTCCGCCTATCCTGGTCTGCCTCCTAACACACTAAGTGTGGAACTTTCACAGCAGAGAAGACAAAGCGAGCAGAAAGACCACAAATGGGAGGAGGAAGCCAAAGAGGCATACTCAAAATCAGCATTTCAGGGGGAGATGGGGAAGCAGCTTCCTGAAGAACTGTGGAGTTTTGGATTAGGAATCGTACTTTGATGCTCCACTGGTGAAATAAAAAAAATAAAGGTCTGAAAATGGGTATAAAATCTGACCTTTCATGTGGATAATTTATTATTATTAATATTATTATTATTGTTGTTGCTGTTGTTGTTGTTTTTGTTTTTGTTGTTATTGTTATAGGTGCTATCTATGTCAATTTGGTAAACAAATAGATCAAACCTGTCACTATCTTTCCTTTGCTCCTTCATCGAGCACAGAGCAGCATAATTTCTGACCCACTGAGCCTCTATTCGCACTTGTTTGTATAATAGTGGAGCTAAAAGGGTCACTAAACATGTGGTCTCCTGATTGTGAAATGTCTGAAAAATTGAGAAAATCAATAGAGCAACAGCTTAGATCTGTCAAAAAGCTAATTGTTCTTTAATCAGTGGTCATGCATATGAGCAAATCTAGAAAACCCAGAAGAATACAGGAACATATCTGTGCTCAGGATCAAACAAGGGACTGTGGACAGGCTGTAAATTCAACTTTCAGTTGGTTGAACTACTGGAATTTTTTTTTAGGGTGGGCACTTTGTATGCTTATTGCTTGTTTGCTTTCTGAGGGGATTCTATTTGGAGCCCTGTCAGATAGTAATACACTCTGTTGTCTGGCTCTACATAGAACCTTCAAGGTTCCCATTGAGAAAAGCTGAAGAACCAGAGCTGTAGAAGCAGGACATGTACTTTTTGTAATTTTTGTCCTTTCGAAGTGCGGAAATAAATTGATAGGGGATGCAGTGGCATAGTGGTTAGCACTCTTGCCTTACAGCAAGAAAATCCTTGTGGTCAGCAATGGCTTTTCTTGCATTTTCTCTTTGCGCTTCTGTGGGTATCCTCCAGGTGCTCCAGTTTCCTCCCACAAGCCAAAGACAGGCACATTTGGCTAATTGGCTGTTGTGGATTGCCCCTAGGTTTGAATATGTGTGTGTGTGTGTGTGTGTGTGTGTGTGTGTGTGTGTGTGTGTGTGTGTGTGTGTGTGTGTGTGTGTGTGTGTTGAATTGCTCAGGGTTTTCAGAGTTTGTCCCCGGCTTTCACGCAACCCTAATCAGGATAAGCGCTACAGATAATGAAAGAATAATTTAATTAAATTGTCTTAATCACCTCATCACTATCAGTTTACGTGCATATATGTACTTGAGATTCAGATTTTGGAGCAATTCTTTGCCTCAGGCTCGGTGAATATCATTGAATAGTCTCCTTGACATTCCATTTCAGAGACTGTTTGGCGATATCCACCTCGCCTTCTTCGGATAATTGTTATATATGTTCTTCAGTGCAATTTTCTGAGTTTCTGATATTTTTTCCAAGGAATAAGTCTGTATTATACCTCATATAATTGCATGCTTTTTAAAAAATCACTTAACCCAGGGTTTTAAAAGTTTTCTATTTCGTCTCATTCCCATCATGGCAGTAATAAAAAACAGATTACCGCCAGAGAACTCACCGATATCATCAGATACATTCAGTTTTGGAAGCTTAGAGCAGTAAAGAGTTTCTGCCTGTCACCGCTTTCACCTCTGCTTTGTCAGTGATTGAATTTAAAGCGTCTAACACCCGGAATTTTCACAGGCGATTCATAACAAATGTCTCCGATTCCCCCAGGCTGCATGCGGATTTACCATTATTGATCAAAGCACATGACGTATCTGAAATGGCCTTAGCACACATATAGGAAGTTGAAAAAAATAATAAATGAGTGGGCTTTTCTACTCCTGTAAGCTCTCAGAAAGCGAAAATTCATTCACATCAAAAAGGATGGTGGGATTTTTTTTTTTCACAAACACTTCTTCAAAATAGAGACAGGCTGTGTCTGAGACCATACTATATTTACTTCACATGCATCACACTAGGTTTACTTAAGAGTGTGGCATGTTTTGGGGGCTATGAGAAACTCGTGTTTGAAAGTACATTGTGTGGCGCATTTACTGTCTCACAATGCACTGCATTACCCTTGTTTTCAGCAGAGTTTACCTGATTCTAGAGTTCTTGGTTCCTTTCCATGGGACTTAATCAGAAAGATTCTAGGAAACTATAAATTGTAAAAAGAAATAAATTTAATTAATTAATAAACTAATTATTATTATTATTATTATTATTATTATTATTATTATTATTGTTGTTGTTGTTATTATTATAATGTGCAAACCCTGGTACATTTATTCCTAATTTTGCTGATGTTAACGAGAATAATTATATAACAAATCTAACATTTTTAACTATAGATTACAGTGATGAGTTTTAGGCCTTATTCATTCTGTCATAAATTGTATATTAAAGTTTATATTTGTTGTAGATTTTGATGGATTCTTAAGTTTTAGGCAGGAAGTGAACAGTCAAAGTTGATGTGTTGGAAACAGAAAGAATGAGCAAGTGTAAGGATCTAACTTTAACAAGGGCCAAATTGTAATGTCTAAACGACAAATGGTCATCTCCAAAACTCCAGGTCTTGTGGGGTCCCTGGTATACAATGGTAAGTACCTACCAACAGTGGTCTAAGGAAGGAAACCAATGAACTGGCAACTGTGTTATGGGTGCCCAAAGATCACTGTCTATGATGTCTGTTCAAAAGAGCTACTGTAATAGTAATGGGTTGTGTGTGTGTTCCTGTCTTGGGGGTGTTCCTATGCAAAGTCTACGTATACTGACAGAGAAATGGCAAACAGGTTATTTAAAAAAAAACAAAACAGTATTTGCATTTTTTTATTATTATAAAAAAGAACAAGTAAGACAGGCACACAGCTGCACTTAATATAAATAACCTTAATATGTACCTGGCCAACTTTGGGTGAGAGATGTATGGACTGGAAGATTGTTGTAGTGTAAGAGGAATAAAACACCTTGGGACTTATTTTTATTGGAAAACAATCAACTTTGGGGTGGTAAACTTAAACAAATCACCTCATGCTCTTATTTGCTTATATTTCTTACTCCTGTACTCAGTACCTTAATTACAAGTTGATGTTTTTCAGTTTTCCTTGCCTGCTAGTTTTGGCATCAATATGATCCCTCTCTCTCTTAACTGTTTCTGCAGTAATAGTAGTCAAAGGCATCCTGTGACTGCAATCAGTCCTTCACATTGTGCACCAATTTGCTTTATCCTTTGCAAAAATGCTACAGTTGATTTAGGTGTGCCACTGTACAAAGAGAACCAAAGCCAGCCTTTTTTAAGCCAGCTCTATTTGTTCCAGTAGATTTGCACAGTGTCTTCTGTGACATGCCTGATATTTGTTGCAGCCAACTACTGCGAATTGGAGAGCTTTCTGCGCTGGGGATTCTTGGTCCATGCGGAGAACGTGGCCCAGCATTGTCCACCGCTGTCTCGCGAGACTGGAGTGTAATTTGATGTCAGCAGTGCTGCACAGCAAAGAACCAAGTGTTTTGTTTTTCTCCATTCTTCATTTCTTCTGCATTTCTGACCATCATCGTCACATTCTGACTTTTCAGCGAGGTACACATGAGTGAACCCTGTCTTTGCTTCATTCATGAAGTGGCTCTGAATTTTGAAGTTCTCTGCTGCAATTTGTTGCAGCAGGTATAGGGGGGGGTCCTCTCCTCATTTAGAAAGTCTACATCGTCTGCGTACTATTTAGCAACATGCACCGAGCCTGAGGTGCGTAACTGTTGTAGTTTATACTTCACAGTAACAAGAAAAACAAATGAAACTGGGTTGTTTATCATTTATTTTTACATATTTTAACCAGTAAAGAGGAAGATCATGTGAGCTCTGTGCACTCCAAGCATAAGTGCAGTGTAGTTCTTTTGAACTCTTTCAATTTAAGTATATATTTTTGATACTTCAAAGTTTTGGTTTATACTACACAGAAACAGAAGGTCCAAACATGAATGAAATTGTTATGGTTTATTTTCCCATATTAAAGCATTACAATGATGATGTCGCCTGCTCCAAGTGACTATGAAAAACTGCGTATATCTGTCATTTTGATTCAAGCATTATCCACTCAGGATAATAGCAGACCAATTAGATTGTGTCATTTCTGTGTACTGTATATACTCATTACAATTATTACCTTTTACAATTATATTTTATTTGCATTTTTTTCTTTTCTTTCTTTTTTTTTTAACAACCAAACTCATTATTAATTTGAATGTTTGATTGAATATATAGAATGTTTACTGAAGGAAAATATGACAATTTTGAACCTAAAGTATGTTTCTATGTGCCAGTGTAAAATTGTAAACAATATATTATATACATTGTATATCAAGTATACAATAATTGATGATGATGATGATTATTATTGTTATTTTAATAATAATAATAATAATTATTATTATTATTATTATTATTATCATCATCATCATCATCTTCTTCATCTTCTTCCTCTTGATCCGGGGTCGGGTCGCGGGGGCAGCAGCCTAAGCAGTGAGGTCCAGACGTCCCTCT
>JBCNYH010000024.1:33331416-33342337 GCA_039654325.1 Tandanus tandanus
CGGTACAAGCTCCGCTTTACAGCAGAGGCTGCACCGATCCGCCTGTCAATCTCCCGCTCCATCCTTCCCTCACTCATAAACAAGACCCCGAGATACTTGAACTCCTCCACTTGGGGCAAGACCTCATTCCAGACCCAGAGGGTGCATTTCACCCTTTTCTGGCTGAGAACCATGGCCTCGGACTTGGAGGTGCTGATTCTCATCCTGGCCGCTTCACACAACTCAGAGAAACTCAGAGCTGGAGGTTCCGGCTCGATGAAGCCAAAAGGACAACATCATCCGCAAAAAGCAGAGACGAGATCCTATGGCCACCAAACAAGAACCCCTCAACGCCTTGGCTGCGCCTAGAAATTCTCTCCATAAAAATTATGAACAGATATTATTACTATTATTATTATTATCATTATTAATATTATTATTATTATAATTATCATTATTATTATTATAGCTTTGGTTTATTTCTGTTTGATTTCAGTATTGGAGCTCAGCTTGCCTTTCACATATTCAATGTCGGGGAATCTCTGCCACCCTGAGGTCACCTTAATTCAAACCACTGCCTAAGAACAGCACTGTGAAATGTATCACTGAGAACAATATACTAACATGTGGAATGGTGTTTTTATGGCTTATAACGTTATTGGTTAGAAGGTTATGAGTTCAAAATTCATGACTGTTCTCTAGCCAATGGTGAAGCCTAAAGTAAAGTAGTGGTAAGCATGTCCGCATCAATGTGCTGATGTGGGTTTCTTCTGGGTACTCTGGTTTCATCCCACAGTCCAAAGACATGCAGAATAGGCTATTTGGTTGGTACAAATTGCCCCTAGGTGTGAGTGTGCATGTTTGAGAGAGTGTTGGCCCTGCAATGGACAGACAGGCTGTACAGGGTGTACCCCTCCTTTGTGCAGAGTCAAACACAGCTTGAAACAAACACAGCGAAAACAGCTTAGCGAATTGGTTAACTAAATAGTTAATTAATTAATAAATTAACCTTAACAGCTACATCCATCCATCGATTCATCCTTTACCACTTATCTATTGTGGATTGTGGGTGAGCTGGAATCAAACCAGCTGACATTGGGCGAGAGGCAAGGAACACCCTGTACGGGTCTGCAGTCTATCACACAGCTAAAACGGAGAGACAGAGCACCATTCACACTCATTTGTGCACGAATATGGGCAATTTAAAGTAGCCATTTCACCTAATCCACAAGTCTTTGGATTGTAGGAAGAAACTTCCACACCCAGAGGAAAACCGTACAGACATGTGGAGAACATGCATGCTCTGCACAGATAGGCCTCGATCAACAGGCAGGTTTGATGCAGAAGCCTTTCTTCCTATGAGATGACAATGCTAAGCACTGCACCCCCTTTTTAATTGCACATGTTGATTTGATCCTGCCTCACTTGTAAGCCGTTTTGTATAAAAGCATCTGACAAATAAATTAGTGTAAATGCTTTGCTTGGGTCGGACTGTGTGCATACTGATCAGAAATAATGAAACTCATTTCGCAATACATTAGTTTAACAAGCATGAAAGCACAGACATCAATAACACTGCAATGCCTACCAATAACTGAAATGTGTATTATAGAAATTCTTCATGTTTTCTGGGGTTGGTACTGAGGCTGGTACTGTTCTTTTTCTGCAAGTGCTCAGTGCACTTCATTTAATACTAACAATTAACTCTGACTGCGATGGCCTGGCGAGCTATCCAGGGTGTACTCTGCCCTCGCCCGGAGTCGGCTGAGATGGGCGCCAGCCTCACTGCGACCCTAATTAGGATTAAGCGGTTCAGAAAATGAATGAATATATGAATAAACTCTGAATGTTTGTTCTGTGCACTGGCACTTGTTTATGCTTGTCCTGTGCATACTCAAAAAATAAGAAAAAAAGAAAATGAATTACAGATCCAGATGGTTATCTGTGACTTACCGTGCATTAGATTTAAGTGGTACATTATTCTAAACCGGCAGCAGGTGTTATAATAATGAGCCTACAGCGCCCCCTAATGATACACAGCAATAAAAAATAATAATACATTAATTAATTAATTAAAAAGACTCATTTCAGTGAGTTAAATCATTTGGCTCAGCTTACTTCACTGAACCGATTCCTCAAATAATAAGAAAAGAAATTCTTCAGAATCCAAACAACTCATTGTCTTTTGTTTTCGATGGAAAATATATATTGTGGTTGTGATTTGTCATACAATACCAGTCTGGACACACCTCCTATTTCAGTTAGAATCAGTCATAGCAGCTGTTATATACAATTTTTCCCTCACCAGGCTCATTTTCTTTCCTTCTCCTGAAGTTATGCTGCAATCCACTGTACACATAACTCTGAAAAACTTTCTGCATCAAAGTTGTGATGAGAGTGCATGGTCATTCAACCTGGAATTTGGGAAATCAGGAACTTGGGCAATATCCAATTTGTCTGATATTACTCCCCGATTTAAACCCAGTTATTAAACATTTATAATAATGTAATTTATAAATAACACTTTTTAAGTATATGAAATTTTTGGTGTTCCATGATTTCTATGAGAGTTCTGGTACAGTGAAAGACCCTTCTTCTTATAAACATAAATATCACTTCAAAGTTTCGACACAAAGGAAACTGTGGCTGGTAGTGATTTGACTGGTAGTGCATGTCTAAAATTGCTTTAAAGAAAGTTACTGATATTTTTATTTTATTCTATTAATTAACAAAATGACATTAGCAATGATCTGTATATATCATTATAATATAATCTGTAATATATGATTATATGATTTATACACACAGAGCATCAAACACAAATAAAAACACATATCTCAGACCCTAGACAGCATGATAGCACAGCGGTTAGCTTGTTTGATTAAGCAGTTCAGCAAATGAGTGTGTGGAGGATATTTCAGATGTTGAAAAGAAACTTTTCTCTGAAACATATAGAGAAACCACACTGCATTTGAATAATAATGTAATTTCCCAAATCAGGTTATCGTTTTTTAGGATCACGGGGAGGCTGAAGCCTATCCCAGCTGACTTTGGATGAAGGCAGGGTATACCCTAAACAGCTCACTAGACCATTGCAGGGCCAACATACAAACGCAGCCATTTACACATCCACATCTAGGGGCAATCTGGAACAGAATGTAGCCTAATTTTATCTTTGGACCGTGGGAGGAAACTGGAGCACCTAGAGGAAATCCAACAAGCATGAAGAGAACATGCAAACTCTACAAAGATATGCACAAGGTTTGAACCCTGGACCTTGTTGCTGTAATGCGGACATGCTAAGTACTACACACCCACTTAAGTTATGAGTTGTGAATTTTTATTATTATTATTATTATTATTATGGACATGGAACAATACAGATTTATAATCAGTGCATAAGACCGTATCTTCAGTTTGAACTTAAGGTCTGATTTATTATTTTATGTTCAGTTATTTTTAGTTTATTTTCCACTTGCCCTGATGAGGCTTCCCTGCTGGACATGGGGTCCTACACAGATGCTAACTTGAGTAGCTGTGTGATAAAGGTCACCCTGCGTGGCTGTGCTCCAATCTCCTGATCTTAATGCATCTTGAAGGGATTAGAAACCGGCTGAATCACAGACACCAGGTGAGCTCCCACATGCTTTATTTTTTCAGAAAGAAAGAGAGAATTTGAATGTAACAGACATAAAAATGAATCGCAGGCCCAGGTGGACAAATACTTCCAGGTGGACAAAATACTTGTTTGGCTGGTTGGCTTGTGTCTGAGCAGTATTTTTTTTATTCTTGAACATTGTCACTCGCAGGCCCAGGTCAGCATTCTGTTTTATATTATAAATATTTTATTTTTATTAAAACTGCAGCTATAGAGTCAGGAAGACATCATGACTCTTAAAACTGCAGCACCCTCAGCAATGAAAATGTTTACGTTTTAATCTAGTGTGATTTGTTTTTCATTTAAAAAGCCATTTAAAAATCAGTAAAATGCACTAAAATATCATTCAATTAGCAAGTTACTCATGGGAGTACTAGGATCTTAGTGTTTCAGGATCTGCTTAAATAGGTCACAAGTTTAAATCTCAGGACTTGGAGGGGTTGATGGGAGGATACAGAGGATATTAGAATATCTACCACCATCCCACCACCCCATCCTGCCACAATTGGACCCTTATGCCTGAAATTACGACCATGCTTCAATTTTCATGTGAGAAAAAGACTAAAATATAACCAAACAAAAATCTTTTCTTTTCTTATATTCATCATTCATTTCATTAGTTTTCTGAACCGCTTAATCGTAATTAGGGTCGCGGGGAGGCTGGCGCCCATCTCAGCAGACTCTGGGCAAGGGCAGAGTACACCTTGGACAGCTCGCCAGGCCATCGCAGGGCATATTCTGTTCTAATATTAAAACAAAAATCTTGCCCATTCCTGTTAAAATGAAAAATTTTATGTAATACCAATAATCTACCACGAGGGGGTGGAAACGTATCAAGTAAAGATGTTCAGTAAGGGTCGCACTTTTTTCTTCTTTTTGACTCAGCAAATTGGAGATATTAAAGGCAAGGTGGGTGGTTTTTTTGTTTTTGTTTTTGTTTTTTTGTTTTTTGTCTGTTTGTTTATTTTTAGAGTTTTTTAAGAAGCATTATTTGTATTTTTCTTGGATTTCCTTTAAGTTTACATACTGATAGCAATTTATAAATCAAATGCTCTGATATTAAAAAGGGAAAAAATCTGTAATCTGGGGCAGTCATAGGGTTGTAAAATGAAACGTGAATGAGAGATAGTTGAATATGACAACCACACCCTATGACAATACCACCACACACACACACACACACACAGTCACACACATCCCCCTGAATGCCGTCTCTGATGAAATCATCTTCCCAGTGTAATCAGGTCACATTCAATCTGAAAATAATTGCTACGGTTTCTAGGTTGAATGGTATGAGTCTTCGAAGAGCTGTGCATCTCTCTTTTGGTGGATATTTCAGAGGTGTCACCCAATTAGCATCAACTTGTGTATAAAGCCCACAGTATTAAAAAGGGGGCAGCACGGTGGCATAGTGGTTAGCATGTCATCCCCACAACATGAAGGTCTTGGGTTCAAGTCCTGGACTTGGGTGTTTCTATGTGGAGTTTGCATGTTCTCCCTGTGCTTGTGTGGATTTCTTCATACTTCATACTCTGGTTTCCTCCCACAATCCAAAGGCATGTACGTTAGGCTAATTGGCTGTTCCAAATTGCCCCTAGGTGTGTGTTAATCCTACAATGGATTGGCAAACTGTTCAGGGTGTACCCCATCTTCGCCCAGTGCCCGCTGAGATCCCTCCCCGCAACCCTTGTAGGATTAAGCATTTTGGCATTTAAGTGAGTGAATGTGTATTTAAAAGGTAGTGTAGGCAACAAATGAACACAGTACATGTTAGACATGTTTGTTGTG
Source organism: Tandanus tandanus (assembly GCA_039654325.1). NCBI lineage: Eukaryota > Metazoa > Chordata > Actinopteri > Siluriformes > Plotosidae > Tandanus > Tandanus tandanus. The sequence continues at coordinate 33,336,842 of JBCNYH010000024.1, forward strand.
AGTGTTATATGATAGTGTTTTTAATAGAATAAGATATCGCCTCCAAAAAATTGTTTAGGGAAGAACACCAATTTTGGCCTTCTCAGCTGTTTAGCTGCAACACTTGTGTAACACATCATGGTCCAACACCCCCTTTACTGCTTAAATAAGCTTTTCCTATATTTTGAATGTAGCCTGGGCCTTCACTGTTTTGGGAATTGTGTTTGAAGGGGACTGGCTTACTGATCCGAAGGTCAGGGGTTCGAGCCCCACTGTCACTGAGTTGTCACTGTCCCCCCACACTGGGTCATCAAAGGCAAGCCATGTCTCTCACTGTCTGTGGTGAGAGGCATGTAAAAGAACCATTGCTGTCGTTCGGAAAGAGTAAATCATTCGGTTGCCGTCAGTGTGTTTCTGCCCTGCGATGGCCTGGCGAGCTGTCTAGGGTGTACTCTGCCCTCGTCAGTCGGCTGAGATGGGCGCCACCCTCCCCACGACCCTAATTAGGATTAAGCGGTTCAGAAAATGAATGAATGAGTGTTTGAAGGGAAGCCTGAATGAAGGACGTGGGATTTTTCAGGTGGAATTCGGGGCCGGCGCTACCATTAGGCGAACTAGGCAGCTGCCTAGGACACAGGCTAAAGGGCGTAAAATAGGATCTCGCCTAGGGTGTCACGATGCCGTCTAAATCCAATTTAGGATTTAATCATGGGGTCTGTCTTGAACGAATGAATTGATCATCACTGTTTTATCCACACAGGATGGGATTAGTCACATATTACATATTAATTAATATGTCCAAATAATATGAATCATACACAAAGTTCAGTTTTATCATTTCTAGCATCATTGCATTTTCATTATTATGAAATGGGGGACAGCAATTTACAAGAAGGCCTAAGCAACGTGAAGCTAACACGTGTGTGGCGACCAATAACTACTTCGTGTAACGTGCCCACCCCCTCATTTAAATATTCCGCGCACGTGCTGCTTATCCGACCAATGAGAGAGCGGAAAAGGTGGCCAAGCCAGCCGTGTTACGTTGCTGTTGAATTTCAAACCACCTCCTATTGGATGTCTAAGACACCTACGTAGGGCGCCGAAGCTGCACATTTCACTTCCGGCGAAGTGCACGAGCGCGAGGGGGGAGAAGGAGGAGGAGGAGGAGGAGGAGCAAGGCGTTTCGGGCTGAACCAATGAGCTGGAACTTCTGAGAAGCTGGAGAGAGAGAGATTGTCAGCTGTGGATTTACCGAGGAGAGTTGTTGTTTGGTGATCTCAGCTTCGAAGCGATTGTTTTTGCTAAAATGGATTAGATTTGCGATCATGGTGGTGAATTCGGTGCACTGGTTCCGAAAAGGGCTGCGACTTCACGACAATCCGGCTTTACAGGAGGCGTTAAATGGCGCGGATACGACACGGTGTGTTTATGTTTTGGATCCGTGGTTCGCCGGAGCGGCCAACGTCGGAGTCAACCGGTGGAGGTGAGTGAAGGAGCTCAGCCCTGGACGGTTAAACAGGTCCCCGCGCGCCCACGCCTGAGACAGCTTATTGAACGGAAACCTACATTTATTTACTCTTTATCTTGGTTAACGACATCACCTCCCTCAACACACGCCTTCTTCAGGCTCAGAAAGGAAACCTAATCATTAACACGATTAAAACATTTGTGCTAATTTCATTTCCCAAGCTAAACATAAACGATTTGGACTCATTTTCTGACTAACTTTCTAAAAAAACAACAAGTGAATTTATAAAAGTTTCTCAAATACATTTTTAATTTCCGTAGAAGCTCTAATAAAACGGGCTAGTTAATGATTAGACACTAGCAAACAACAATATTTGGTCGTGTTACAGAAGTGCCCGGATGTAACCGTAGCGTACTTCAAGTTGTTTTTCGAAACGCGGCCGCACGTGACTGAACAATGCTTAGAATTTTAATGTGGCTGTTATCGTGGCGTTTTTTTTTAAACCTGATGCTGAGAATGCAGATAATAAAAAATGTTACTCCTACCCTTTTAGAACTCTTCTTTGTCTTTTGGTTTGTTTTATTTTATTACATTATATTGTGGTGGCTCAGTTGTTAAGGTGCTGGATTACGGACCTGAAGGTTGCTGGTTCAAGCCCTGGTATCACCCAGCAGCCACTGTTGGGCCCTTGTGTAAGGCCCTTAACCCTCAGTTGCAAGAAAAAAAGGAAATGATAAATGTGAGTCACTTTGGATGAGGGTGCCATACATGTAAATATTTTATAATACAGTGAATTTTTTTTTTAATTACTAACAGATCTGAAAGTAGCAACGCAAATATCACATGATTTGTGTTAATGCACTTGATCTAATATTTTATCATTTTCTTTCTAACAATTTACACAGTGATTGTGTGATTCGGGGCAGTGGTGACCCGGTGGTAGGGTGCTGGATTACTGATCCCAAGGTCAGGGTTCAAGCCCCACTATCAACAGGATGTCACTGCTGTCCCCCCAGTGCAGCTAACTGGGTTATCAAATGCCGGCCATGTCTCTCACTGTCTATGGTGAGAGGCATGTAAAAGAACCATTGCTGATTTTTGTCCAGAGTCGGCTGAGATGGGCACCAGCCTCCCCACGACCCTAATAAGGATTAAGCGGTTCAGAAAATTAATGAATAAATTGTGTGATGGACAGTTTACATCAACTAAATTTAACAACGTCCGGTCGTTGAGAGGATGACGTTTTCTGAAGTCTGTACAGTCTCTGAAGTTTTTAGAGCTTGTCAAAGGTTGATATTTTTAGAGCAAGTCGTTAATGCATTTACATAAGAACAATAGGAAAAAACTGAGGTTATTGCATGAAAATACCCGACAACAGGTGAAAGTAGATTAAACTTGTCAAGAACATCTAAAAAAATATCAAAATAAACAGCCATGTGCTAATGTTTACATCAACAAAGTGAATTCAGCCAACCAGGATTTCATCAATGAAGGATTTCATCAATGATCAGTTTTAATCATCAATAAATTCATCCAATCCTCAACACAGAAGCATCATCTTTCCAAACTAGAGCATTGAATCATATTTATTAGAGATGTTATTTTATCATAATTGCATGCTATTTCACATTGAAATGCATTTATTTTATAAATTTTGACCGATATTATAGACAAAACATTTTGATATTACATGATGCCCAATACCCTCAAAACACCCAATTTTACACAGTGTGCTTTGGGCAATCTTCCAGATTTCTCGAGACCACTTTGCAGGTAGCATTTTGGATTTATCCAAGTGCCTAGTATAGTATTTTTTTGTAAGGAGTCTCCAGTGTCAGAGCTTCATAAAAGTCAGTTTTCCAACACAGGAAAGTGTTTAGGTCAGAAGAGCTTCAAGATATGAAATGATTCGCAATTTTATTTCTAACAAAATCTTAGGTAACGGTCCCCTGATTTCATATATACTCTGAAATAACAAATTATGTTGGGGGGGAAAAGATCCAAATGCAATATTTAAAATGTGTAGTGGTCAAACCAGTTATGGGGTAAGTTTGAAATTTTCATGTAAAAAATCTACCCAAAAATCATAAAAGAAAAACTCTGTAAATTATGGACAGCACACTACCATATACTGACAGATAGAAATAAATAGCAATGGAAAATACTGTTTGTTTTTTTCCCTAAGATTTGTAAATGTGGCAAAGAAGCCGATTTATGCTTACAGTGAGAAATGCAGCCCTGCCACGAAAATTTTGTATAGTCATATGTCTTTCACTCACCTGGGTCCTGCTTTCTAAACTCTTAGTCTTATTTAATGTCATGGGGATAACTAGTCTGGACTATGTTCTAAATTACCAAGGAGACACTGCCGGTTTTCAAAACAAGAACCTTACTTGTTGACGCGTGTGCTGTCAATATGCTACCATGTTGACAGGCGGGAACTGAAATTAATTTTTTTTTTCTTTCTTTCTTCTATTGGATGGTGGAAACCGGAGCCTGAATGAGAGCAAGGCAGGGAAGAAATCCTCAGCAGCACCCACATCACGCAGAATCGACAAACCCACTGAAGTTAAAAATCTTATGCATATTAAAATATTTTCAGCTTTTATTGACGGGTAACAGTAAAAACAAAAGATAGTTGACCTTCAGTCAAGCATGACATGAATGCAAATTATTTATAAACTGTTCCATAAGGTTCCCTGAACTCCAACTTTTAGTTGGATCGTTAAACACACAATTTGTGTGCCACTCACCTGAAAGTCTCCTTAATGTAGACTTTTATCAAGTAAAATAGTGCCATATAGAGGCAACAGTCAAACTTTCCAAAACATGTACATTTTAGCTCCGGGTAACAGTAAAGACAAACAAGAAAAATGCCTATTTTTCATGATTTTAAAAACATAAAAGCAGTTATCATGTAAATATGTAGATAGAACACATATTTACTGTTAATTTACATGAGTGATAAAATCCATGGCAAAAAATGGAATGTGTAGAAGTTTTTCTTCAAAAAGTAAGTTTTACTCTTTGTAACGGTAGTGAATGTTTTGTTCTTAAATGATTGACCTCTTCAAGGAAAGTGTATGTTTGTGGTAAATAGCAAGTGCAAATCATAAAAAATTTCGAAATACATGAAAGATGTGCATTATTTAAAGACAAAATTATTAAAGCTTTTAAAAAGTAACCCTGAAATATAAAATGTTGCTACCATGACTGCAGAGAACAGCTCATATATGTGATTATGTATATTTATTTCTGATGTATGTGGGCAGTGGTGGCTTAGTGGTTAAGGCGATGGGTCAGTAGACCTGAAGGTCAGCGGTTCAATTCCTACTATCACCACTGTTGGGCCCTTGAGCAAGGCCCTTAACCCTCAATTGCTCAGTTGTATAAAAATGATAATTGTAAGTCACTCTGGATAAGAGCATCTGCCAAATGCTGTAAATGTATGTAAATGTAATGTAAGTATTATATGCTGATGTGCCTAGCTATATTTTATTAGTTTATATCTGATTTTCTAAGTTTAATATCTGTATACTCTTATCAGTGCCGTTATCTTGCCTCCTTGGAACTGACAAGTCCACGTCCTATTATTGCGATTTCGCACTCTCGCTAGAGCGAAAAGATCAACAAATGGCAGCCTTTTCAAACAGTCTAATGCAATCTATCAAACACATTTTAGCAATTTTCATAGATGAAGGTTAAAAACCACCTGATGATGAAAATGTACATATTTTCAGTGTAACAGAAGAACTTGGAAGGCTTTCCTTTAAATAAACGAACAAACAACATCGATAATAATAAATGAATACATTTATAAATGTGTTATAGTGTTTTTTGGTGGAGTACATGTCAGAGTGGTAACTCAGTTTCGGGTCTGTATCACATCATCACCATCCTTGTTGAATAAATTTTAACCTCTTTTTTTTTTTTTTTTTTTTTTTTTTTTTTTTTCCCCCTTGCAGTTTTTTTTTGGAGTCACGAAAAACCCGGGCAACAAGTTGAAGAAAACGAAACCCGCGTCTCGAGTCAGAAAAAACTTATGGGCG
>JBCNYH010000024.1:33346316-33358207 GCA_039654325.1 Tandanus tandanus
TGTTGGAGGGGTTTTTGTGGGGGGGGATGTTAGGGGGGGGGAGGGGGTTTTGGGGTGTTGTGCACCCTCACACTCCTTTTGTGGGGAAGGTTGGACCTTTTTTTTTTTTTTTTTTTTTTTTTTTTTTTTTTTTTTAACTCTGCAGATTTCTGCTGGAGTCACTAGAAGATCTGGATACAAGTTTAAGGAAACTGAACTCGAGGCTATTTGTGGTGCGAGGACAGCCCGCCGATGTGTTTCCCAGGTTGTTCAAGGTTAGTTTGTAAATTTTCTTTAGGTTTTGGCTCCTTGATGTAGCCCCACTGTGGCAAGGCAGTAATTTCTCACTCACTTATTTGCTGTACCACTTAATCCTACTAAGGCCATGGGGAGGCTGCAGCCTATCTCAGCCAACATTGGGAGAAGGTGTACATTTTGAACAACTCACCAGACCATCACAGGGCCAACACACATCTATTCACACTCACATCCTCAACTAGGGAAAATTTTGAACAGCTAATTAGCCTAGCTGTGCATGTCTTTGGACTGTTAGAGGAAACCGGAGTACCCAGAGAAAACCCACGCATGCACATGCAACTCCACATAGAAATGCTGTTGCCAAGTTGGGATTTGAACCGAGGACCTTCTTGCTGTGAGGCGGACATGCTAAACACTACTTTGATGTGCTGTCCAGTGATGGATATCAAGCATGAAATATTATATTACATTCAAGTAATAATCATTTTTATTGGTCAGTTTTATCCCAATCTGGGCTGTGGGGAACCAGAGGCACAAATGTACCTGTTGAACTGTGGTGCTTTGATATCCCTAGTATGTTCACAAGTGAATAGATTAATAAGATTAATAGAATTAGATGAAGATTTGACGTCTGGGGTATTTGATTTTTCTTTTTTCGTAGTTGCCTAGCAGGGTTGAAAAAGTAAAAAAAAAAAAAGTCCTACTTTCCCAAACACCATTTTTCCCTCCCGGACTAGTACAGCCTATGTACTAAACAGTATAGAATCGAGACATTTGGAGTTTTTAATACTTTATTTACCAAATGAATATATCATAGGCATGAACATTCTGGTTGCATTTAGCTGAACTCCCTGTTGGGTTTTTGTCTTCAAAAAGTTTTATAATACTTTTATATATATTTATATATATATATATATATATATATATATATATAAAACTTTTGCTTGGCTCAATTGACAGCTCTCTTGTTGGAGCCATGTTTCCTTTCATCAAGTCCAACAGCTTATTAGATATATACACACACACACACACACACACACACACACAAGTTATATATACATAACCTAGAGTAAAATAACAGCAATATGTTGGTGCTGTTCGGTATGTGCTCTGAGTCCCACCCCAATATTCAATATGTTACAAAAGAAGTAAAACACATCATCTAATGAAGTGTGGTGTTTTTGCTAAACAGCTTGGTTCAAAGTGTGTGAATTTAGTTCCTCTTATTGTTTGTTATAGCAGCGATAAACAGTAATTCCCTGAGCAGCCTCTCCTTTTTAAAATTAATGGGGTAAAGAAAACACAGCTCGTCATTTTACTGAAAAACTGGGACATGTAAACTCCTCTGTCCTGAAGATTTTTCCATGATGTATCATTAGTTTGACTTTAGTGCTGTTATGTTTATTTGCTTCTCTGAGCGTTCTCCTGGTACATAGTTCTTAGGGCTAGCAATCATCAGGAACCACCCAGTATGACAGTATCCCGATACCAAGGTACTGATTCAATTTGTATTACGATTCCATAAGTATTGAGATTATATTTCGATTTAATATTACATTTACATATTTACATATGCATTTTTACATTTTATTACATTTTCATATACCAATTTACAGCATAACACATTATCGGCCATTGCTGAGCTGCACAAACAACAAGTGCAGAGATCGTGGAAAACATTTATTTTTGTCCCCAAACCAACTGACAACAGGAAACCCGAGTTGGCAAAACGATAGCTGCTTAAGCAATTTTGAATTTACCATCACTCACATCTCTGGCAGCATTCTCGTCCTTAGAGTCACTAGAATGCAATGTGTCACTGACTCCACAAGAGACATCAACCCCGCCCAATGTGTTGACATCACTTCCAGGATAAAAACTGTTAATCCTTGCAGTTCAGCACACTGCTATAAATCCACAGGATACAATTACCAGTTTTGTGCTTTTTATGGTCATTTATGTTAAAATAAACATCTGTATTGCTTAAACGTATTACATACACACAAGTTATGTTGTCAGGATGACCAGTACCGGTACTCTTTAATAATAATTGGTCGAACACAAGGTGGATGTAGCTGAATAATCCCCAAGATTAAATGTCAAGGGACTGTTCATTTCAGCAACATTCTCCAATCCTGAGGCAGGTAATAATTTTAGTATATACTACACAGGAAGATAAAAAGAAAACTAAATGAAGAGTTTATTTTTACATATTTTAACCATGACAGAGGTCAGGTGAGCTCCGCACTCTCAGAGCAGACCATAAGCATCGTGTAACAGTGTCCTTAGAAACTCATTCAGTTTAAGTGTATACTGAGTAGAAACACAAAAAAAGCAAACTAAAACAAGGTTTATTTATTTATTTTATTTTTTATTTTTTTTAAGCATGGTGATGATGGCAACGGCTCTTAATGACCGTGATAAACCATTTGTGTTTACCAGTTTTTTCAGTACAAGTATTATTCACTTGGGATAATGTATAGCCCCAGATTGCAAACCAATCAACTTAATCACCAATCAGTGATTAATTGATAAATTTGGTAGACAGAGCAGCATTGGCTGCAATTCTTCCTCGATTTTTGTTTTAGTGTTTCGAGCACAAACCTTTTCCAACATTATATGGCAACTGTGAGTCGTCGTTTCTGTAGCCCTCCTTTTATCGATCCCGGAGGAAATGGTATAAAATATTTAATAGATTAAATATTTTAACATGAAGGCATTATGGAAAGATATTGACACTTGGCACACAAGTAGATTATCACTTCCCTAAATTTCGACAACCTACCCATGATTCAAGATTGAGATAATTTGAAAATTATTTTTTTTACGTGTCAACTTTGATTGGCCATATCTCCCATTTATACCCCAGAACTACAGCCTTTTAAGCATTGGTAATGTCATTCAGATATTATACTTGCAATAAAATTGATCCTATGTATTAGAAATTTCCTAATTTTTGGAAAATCCACTTTATTTGTGATTTTTGAACAAATCCTGAATTTGAGGGGTCTTAAGCAAAAAACTGAGGCTTGTTTGCCAGCATTTGCCGCATTCTCTCCATTCACCACAGACACGGAATGACCCAATTCTGCATTTTGAGATTTACCAAGAATGGTTATTTGTAGAGATTTTCTTTTTATGCAATCTGATTCTGAAAAATATTTATCACACTGTTTGATTCTGAAGGCGAGCTTTTATTCTAAAAGGTCACGCTGCAGTTTAAATCCACTCTGCGTATTCTGTCTATGATGTGTGCTGGAAGGAAAGCAGGTGGGCAGATGGATGTCGTCATCATATCAAGTCCCACATCGTTTTTATGTGTCTGAAGGACACATTTTAAAAGTGAGCCGAGTGCTTTGAAAACAAGCAATGTGACGGCGGTGACTTTTCTTAATGAACATGTTGTCACATGAGGAATCATTAACTCTAATTATGGTTCCACCTGAAGGCAGGTTTTATATCCCATTTCCGATACCAAGCTGTAAATGAAGCTGTGAATATGATGTTCGCGAGGTTTAATTTCTTCACACCACTCTGTTATTGATTATTTTGTGTAACAGCACACCTTGAGCTGTTTTCTTCTTCACTTTGCTGTTGTCCTGTCTACACTTGTCATAGTTATTAAACAGGTAACAGCACCTGACTGAGGAGTAAACTGTAGTGGACCAGTTCAGTAGTGTTGTTGTTTTTTTATTTTTTATTTTATACTATATTAATTTCACAAGAGAAACTTTGACTACTGCATGTAACCCATCCTAAGTGAGCACGCAAACAGTTAGCTCGCACACACTCGGAGCAGTGGGCTGCCACACACATTGGGGCGCCCGGAGAGCAATTGGGGGTTAGGTGCCTTGCTCAAGGGCACTTTAGCCATGAAGGTGGAGGAAGGGAAGGCTCACTCCCCACCGCCACACATTTTTCCTGCTGGTTCGGGAATGGAACCAGTGACCTTTCGGTCCCAAAGCCGCTTCTCTAACCATTAGGCCACGGCTGCCCCCCTTGAGTCAAAGATTTTATGTACAGCCCCCTTTGCAAAAATATTGGAACAGCAAAGCCAATTCATTTGTTTCTGTTACACTGAAGACATTAGTGCAGAATTAAAATGATTATGATATGATGAATTGGATGAATGTGATATGATGGAGCAGCATTTTATTGTTAAATTTCTGGTATTTATATCTAGATATGTGGAATGGATTTAAAATAATTGCACCTTTAGTCACAGGCAACACAATTATGAGGTGAGCAAAAGTATAGTAACATTATTATTAACAATATGATGGAGTAAATTTGGACTCATGTCCCTTGCCTGGAAGAACATCATCAAGTTGGTACTGCTTGTATCATCTCATGTTGATCTATCGTCTTATGTTTAGATCTCGCTGTTCATGTCTTTACTGTATAGCCAAATTGGGGGGGGGGGGACTTGCTGTTCCAATTCATTTGGATTCATCAATGAACTTCATAGCAGAGATGGACCAGTCTGCAGTCTATGAGACTGATATTGATTGCTGATAGTCCAATAAGAAATAACACATCAGGCCATGCTGTTATTTATTAGTATTATTTTCACTGTAATAATGAATATAGTTTATTTTTCTTATATTTTTCTTAAAAAATATTTTTCTTTATTTTTCTTATACAACAGTGACACTTGCCAACAATTACACTTTTTACTTTCTTAATGAATGACACATCACTAATGTAATGTTATTGAACATATATGAGGTAAGTTAGTTCCTGTTTTATGATGTTGTTGTTGTTGTTGTTATTGTTATTATTATTATTATTATTAATATTATTGAGTTTTGTGGAGTATCCAGCATACATATATCGACGTGTATGAGCTGTTACTGTAGAAACAATAACATGGTAGAAAAAGGGTTTTAATATAAACCTATTGTTCATTTTACAGCAAGAAATGCAGTCTGCACAGTTTGGTGTATTCTCTCTCTCTCTTTCTCTATCTCTCGCTCTTTCTCTATCTCTCGCTCTTTCTCTCTTGTTGCTGTTCTGCCACTGATATTCATTGTACTCGTTTACATGATGTACTCTGAGTGTCCCACAAGTGTTATTACATGTCTTTGCTCGGCATCCCACACAGGGCATACAGTTTGTGATAAGCCAATAATCATCTACATTCCTCTCCCTCTCTTTCTGTCTCTCCCTCTCTCTTTCTCACTCACTCAGGAGTGGAACGTAACTCGTCTGACGTTCGAGTATGACTCTGAGCCGTACAGCAAGGAGCGGGATGGTGCCATGATTAAAATGGCCCAGGAGTTCGGTGTGGAGACAGTCGTGAGGCACTCTCACACACTCTACAACCCAGACAGGTGTGTAATAACACACACTCCTGTTTTTATTCCACAACTTAAACATTTATCGCGTATTCACTTTCACACAGCATGTGTACATTTTACTGTGTGTGTGTGTGTGTATAGATAGTGTTTTTATGGTGTTGTCAACAATGCTCTGAGCTCTCCGTAGTGCCAATGATAAGGTGTGTGTTATCAGTATGGTTTCAGTCACATTGAATAACTGACAGCGTGACAGGAAGTGCTTAAAAGCCCAGACACGACTGTCAAACCAGCTGGGATAAGAAAAGCAAATACATCTATCTGGTTGTATAACTGTGGTGTTTCCAGACTCTCTCAGGGAAAGGGTACGACTTGGAAAGTGCCAGCATGCCTGACAGCGAGCCATCGATCTTATATAAATGGGATTGATTTGTGTTATACACTGCATGCACACGGATGAGCTCAGAGCCAGTACGATTTTTATCGCTTCTCGTCCTCTGCTGGTGGACAGGTGGAACTGCAGGTCACACTGAGCACCATGTGATCTGCTGAGTGAGAAGCTCTCGGTCACAGTGTGACAGAATGACGAGCGGCACTGAAACGCTGTGTATGTAATCCAGAATAGGGCACATGCTGCTCCAGTTGCATGTAGTCACCTCACAGTTCTCACCCACACACACACACACACACACACAGCCTCCTGACTTCAAACCACACAAAAGAAATTATGTGATGGACCAAAGAGAGCTGTTGCATAAGATGAGGTCTAAAAATACACCAAAAAAAAGCTAAAAGGGAAAGAGATCTGTAATCAAATTAGATACTGTGCACGTAGATTATCATAGATTATGACCAGATCTGATTTATTTAAACAGGAACAAGCTATAGCACCTTTTTTCCCAGTGTGCTATCTAAAGGTTATACTTGTTCACCTTATATTATTGAATTGAATTTCTAATATCCCTTGACCCTTTTATTCTACTATAATGAAAACAAAATGCTGTTATTGCAATTTAATTAGACAGAAAACAGCCCTTTGTAGCTTTGTTGTCTTTTATATCTGTAAATCATTCAAACAACTAAGTTAAGTCTTACATGATATTAAAGAGACATTTGAGTTATATTTTAAACAAGAGCACTCACTGAACGCAAACCTCCTCCAAGCCCAGCTATCTCCCATATGACCCAATATGTCAAAATATTAAAGAATCATATAAAAAAAAATTTCCTGAATCCAGAATTGAGTTCGGATCATCTCCAAAATTTCATGAAGACTTTGGACAAAGCTCCTGCTTTGATAGAAATTACATCAAAATCCCATGTATAACATTTTATTGGAGTGTGAAACATAATCTGCTTGGTGGAGGTAACAAAAAAAAGTCCAGCCTGCTTATTCTTTTTTAATCATTAAATTTTTTGTTTTTTAAATATATTTGCCGTCTGAACCCAGCAAATTGTTGACAGTTATGTTTTATTCATGAAATAATCTGTAATTGGGGTGTGTGTGTTGCATTCAGGATCATTGAGATGAACAGCAACTACCCGCCGCTTACTTTCAAACGGTTTCAGGCCATCGTGAGCCGCCTCGAGCTGCCCAAGAAGCCACTGCCCACCATCACGTCGGAGCAGATGGCCAGCTGCAGCACACAGCCTTCAGAAAACCATGACGAGTGTTACGGCGTGCCCTCACTAGAGGAGCTGGGTGAGTTCTCATTTGCACATGCTTGTTGTTTCTGCCTTCATCTCAAAAAGCAACAATTACAAATAATATACAGATTCTGTTGTATTGTTTCGTCACAGTGCTCATTTGAATACTTGATTCTGATTGGCCAGTCATGGCAGGTTTCATGATGTTTTACTCAACGAAATTATATCGGCCTACCTGAATTACACTGTCTTTTTTATTCTGTGTGAGTCTGAGTGATGGTGTATGAGTTTCTATTTTTGACGAACCTGCCCATCGTCATGCAAGTCAGCAAAACAAAACAGCCAATCTGCATCAGGCGCGAACACGGGACAACTTTCAAAGTCATATTCCATGCCTGTGGGGCTCATCTTAGGAGCTCCGCCAATTTTCAGCATTCTGATCATGTATGATTGGATGTGTTTTGTCTGCATCAGGGTTTAAACCTCAGGACGAGGGTCTGCCAGTTTGGAGAGGGGGTGAAACTGAGGCACTGGAGAGACTTAATAAACATCTGGACCGAAAGGTGAAACTTATTAACCACTGGAATTTGCTAAAAATACATGTAACCTTTCAGTTATATAATGCCTGTTTGAATGCCAGTTGAATTCTTAAAGGTTGTCTAGCTTAATCCAGTCATTGAGTTTGTTTGTTTGTGTGTATTTAGGCATGGGTGGCGAATTTCGAGCGTCCTCGAATCAAGGCGCACTCGCTGTTAGCCAGCTCAACCGGTCTGAGTCCGTACCTCTGCTTCGGGTGCCTGTCTTCTCGAGTGCTTTATTATCATTTGCGGGAACTTTATATGAAGGTCAGTGCACGGCCAAGGGGAAAGAAATTTTGTAAATAACAATTATGTAAGGTTATACAACCATGCGATTGTATTCTTCAGTTTGATTGGTCAGAAGTGTGTTGATTTACTAATCAGCTTTTTTTTAATGCATAATTCTTTTTTTCTGTAGTACCTACATACATTATTCGCTAAGTTAAACTTATTAATTAAGACTGGTGGTGAGGGAATATCTGTAGCCGCTGTAAGATAAATCATACCAAAAACTTGTTTGTTAGAGAAAACTCTAATGATGGTGATGATGGTGGTGGTCATATTCTTCCTCAGCTGCGCAGACGCTCCAGTCCTCCTCTCTCACTGTTCCGGCAGCTGCTGTGGCGTGAATTCTTCTACACCGCAGCTACCAATAACCCCAGCTTCGACCGTATGGATGGAAACCCCATCTGTGTGCAAATCCCCTGGGACCAGAACCCTGAAGCTCTGGCCAAGTGGGCTGAAGGCAGGACGGGCTTCCCATGGATCGACGCCATTATGCGCCAGCTGAGGCAGGAGGGTTGGATCCACCACCTAGCTCGTCACGCCGTGGCCTGCTTCCTCACCCGAGGCGACTTGTGGATCAGCTGGGAGAGTGGCATGAGGGTATGACACCTGGTTCTATTTGTCTTGTTGTACTGAATCAGGCCAAGACCACAGAAATTAAAAGAATTGAGAGTTTCTATAGTGTGAGATCACTGAAGCAATGGAGACTACATCCTGGTGAGTCTACTGTGTAACAAAAGGCACAGTTTATTCGACGTCAACACCCCCTCCAGTAACATCCAACTGTTCAGATTTAGTGAGCAGGGGTTTTATTTGTATTTTTATACATTTGCATTTTTAGTGTAGTTGTATAAAATTGTTTATTACGTGGCCATAAAGTGAGTCATGGATTAATCTAGCAAGTCATAGTGTTGTTCCTCTAGAATATACCAATGGTTACATAAAGACTTGCCCATCCGTCCATTATCTATAGTATACCCATTATTCATCATGGTCATGGGAAAAGCTGGACCCAATCCCAGTTGACTTTAGGTAAGAGGCGGGGTACACCCTGAACAGTTTATTGCAGCGCTAACACAGATACAATTATGGCATTTGGTGGGCGCCTTTATCCAGAGCAACTTACATTTATCTCTTTTATACAACTGAACAGTTGAGGTTTAAGGGTCTTGCTCAGGGACCCAGCAGTTGTTGTTGTTGTACATTCAACTTTCTGGAAGTGCCTGTCAGCCCATGACTTTAACCTGGTTTTTGGCCCTACTGGAAGTTTGTCGCTGGATGCGCGGAGGGATCTTTAAGGTTGAGATAGTTGCAGCATGTTAGCAGTGTAACCTGGAGCAATGCCCTACAAGCCTTTATAGGTTACCAGCAACCCTTTGTATCTTATGCGGCTCTGGATGGGCAGCCAGTGAAGATCAAGTAATACTGGGGTGAGGATGTCACAACGACTTGCCCTTGTGTTGACCCTTGATGCAGTATTCTGAATCTTTTGTAGATGACCAATAGTACATTGAAGTCCATACAAGAAAGAATTGGCATAGTCAAGTCTGTAGGTCACATGTACCTTGTATGAGAGCCCTCAGGGCAAGTATTTCCTGATGTGGGATATATTCGGCATTTACAAGCAGGTGCTCTTATATACTTCTATAATGTGAGCCTCCATGGACATGATAGATGAGGTCCCAAAATCGAACCTTGAGGAATGCTGTAGTCTAGAGTACTGGGTTTGGAAGTCCCCTCTTTCACCTGTACAGATTGAGACCTGCCCCTCAGGTAAGTGTTGAACCAGTTCAATGCTTGGACACAAAGTGTTTTTGAATCACTGGAGCAAGATGTTGTGCCCAATAATACCAGATGTGAAGGAAAGGTCTAGTAAAATGAGTATAGCTACAGAGTTGTTATCTACTGGAGATATAATATCTGACTGTACAATAACTAAGGCTGTTTCTGTTGAGTGGTGCTTTCAGTAAACTGCTTGCATTTGTTCAAGAAGACAGTGCTGGCCCAGGTGCTCCCTGAAGTGGCAGGCCACCACTTTTTCAACCACTTTTAAAAGGATTGCCAAGTTTCTTAATAGTTTTTCAAGATCGTGGTTGAGCGATGGTTCCTTGAGTAGTCGTGTTATGAGAACACTTTTCATTTTATCTGGCATTGATTCTTGCATCCACTTGATAAAATACATTTGATTAAAGAGATGAGATGACTGTTACCCAAGCATTTCTTCAGTAGAAAGGTCGGTACAGGGTCAAGGTCACAAGCCTGGGAGGAGACTTCTTTCTAATCTTTCTCACCTCCTCTGTTGAGGCTTTAACGTGGTGGTGAAAAATCCACAAGGTTTGTCCCAGTTGTTTGGCAGATGTCTGTGGAGGCAAAGATGGGCCACCTCCTTGTTGTAAAATTTTCCCTGTGATTTTAAACAAGGCGTGGGTGTCTCTTCCACATTCTTCAACCTTTGATGTGGTGAAAGGTACTTCTTTTTTGCCTGGATTTCCACCACCTTCTCTCAGTTTTCCTTCTAG
Organism: Tandanus tandanus; assembly: GCA_039654325.1. Lineage (NCBI taxonomy): Eukaryota > Metazoa > Chordata > Actinopteri > Siluriformes > Plotosidae > Tandanus > Tandanus tandanus. Next base: position 33,356,880 of record JBCNYH010000024.1, read on the forward strand.
CTCGTTTATCAGCTCTGAGTTCCTCAACGTGATATGGTGTGTCGGGGTGAAAAGCAATGCTCTTTGTGATCTAAGGGGCATGCTTGTCAGTAAGTTGTAGTATGATGATGATGATGATGGAGTTGTATTGTGCAGCTGGATCTCTGGTCTCACCAGCATCACTAGTAAAAACCTGCTGCAAGTCCTCTTTGAAATCCTATTCTGAGATGGCCTTGAGGCTCCTAAATGTAACGTGTTTCCTGGTGGGTGGGGGTTTGGCTGTGTTCAGTATAAAGTGATGGTGTCAAGATGAAACAGACTGTTTCCATCTGGGTCACAAAGTCCTGGGTCTTTGACGTGTGTCTCTCACAATGGTCTTATTCTCCAGCGTTATGAGCAAATGCAGTATGTAACCCTTTCTGTGTGTTGTGATATGTACATGCTGTGAGAAGCCAACTGAATTAAGTGTAGCCTTAAATCTGGAGGCATCAGTATCAGAACTATCATCAAGATGGAAATTGAGATCCCCAGTGATGATGGGTTTTCTGGGGAAATTAGCTTGGCTGCAAGGAAGAAAGGCCTTTCTTCAAAAAATTCCACAGTTGTCAAACCGTTTGATCTTGAAGTTGGAGGATAGCAAATAACTGACAAATTGATATGCTCTGATTTAGTTTTGATGAGGCACTCAATAATCGAAAACGTGTGTAACTCACGCCTGCTGCTGCCAGGGCGAGGATAATGTATTATACTGTAGCTGGTTGGCACTAGTTTAAGTACAGCACTTGGAGTTGTTTCTCTAAGCCTTGTCTCAGTAATAGCTACGATGTCATACTGATTCTCCATTATAAAATCAGACAGTAATTTAGTCTTGTTTACTACACAGCAAGCATTGAGGCAGCACACAATCAGGTTCCTCACTGGTGATTCTAGAGTAGTATCCGGACCCACATTGGGGACATAAATAATGTTGGTATGGCACATAGGTGTACATACCAAGTTATGAAGCATGTGTTTAGGGGAAGCAGAGATTGGCAAATCTTGCTGTTTATTATTACTGAAATTGACCAAAGTTTGTTTACAAACATTGTTGATCTCATTGACGTGATTGAATTGGACAGCCTTGAATGGAGGTCAGTGAAATCTACCTGAGCTATTTGGACACCATGTAGTGTATGCATTCTGAACTCTTGATTACCCACGTGGTCAAGACTCCGTGGCATGAGCGATAATAACAATGCCATTTTACTGTCTTTACCATTTAAGAATGTGATTTATTTATTCATTCATTCATCTTCTTCCGCTTCTTCCGGGGTCGGGTCGCGGGGGCAGCAGCCTAAGCAGTGAGGTCC
>JBCNYH010000024.1:33392052-33417052 GCA_039654325.1 Tandanus tandanus
ATATATATATATAAATAAAAATATTTTTTTTTTTTTTTTTTGCAATGCAGTTCCATTCTTTGCCACTTGTTACAGGATCCAATATACAACATATTTTCTCTAATATCCAAGCTGCCATTTTCTCTGATTTTGGCCCAACCAACTCTGATACTGAGTATGAGATAAGTGGCCACTGTAATTATAGAAATGTTCAACCCTTTCAATGTTATTTCAATAAATAAATATTGTACCATATGTTTCCATTATTTTGACTACAGGATCTTTCCTCTAAAAATAAGTTATTTTATACTAAAAATGTAAACTATAACGGTATGTCTAGTATTTTCTTTCAGAATAAAAAACATGTTCTACATGGGGGTTTTTTTTCCCATTTTCCTTTAATCATGTACTGTTTTCTTGGGGTTTTCCTGTTTTCTGTGAGATTGCACACATTCAGAAACTCTGGTCATCCATTAAATATTTTTTTTTAATTGATTGAGAATTCGGATACAAGTGTGTGATATGAGCTCCCTTCAGAGGGTGTCTGGACTCTGCCTTAGAGATGGTTGATGAGCTCAGATATACAGGAGGAGCTTAAGGTAAAGCCTTCGAAAGGAGTCAGCGGCGGTGGTTCAGGCATCTGAATAGGATGCCTCCTAGTCGATTTCCTTTCAAGGTTTTTCAGGCACGTCCAACTGGGAGGAGGCCCCGGGGCAGCCCCAGTACTTGCTAGCGTGATTATATATCCCATCTGGCCTGGGAACACCTTGGGTTTTCCTCCTAGACCTGTTGCTTCCATGACCCGCCCTTGGATAAGAAGCGGAAAATGCATGGATTGGTTAATTGATTTTTTTATATTCCTTGACTTATGCACACTTCTTTCTCATTTGATTTGTGTCTTCTCCAATCTTTCCCATGTTAATGGATGACTAAAAAAATTTGGCCTGTGTGTCACCATCCAATGTAATCCAGTTAACTGTGGAACAGTTACAACATGAAGGTTAGTTTTTTTTTTAAGGTATTGAGAAAAACATACAGGGGTGTCAAAATCACATTTTTATAACGCACAATTTTGTTTCATGATATTTTATACAAAGAAAAGTGCTTGTTGGAGTGCTTGGATCAGTGATACTTTGGGACTGTTTTGTTGCTGGTTTTGTGAAAATCCTTTGTGAGGTTTGAAGTGGATTGAGGATTGAAGTTGAGGCTCTCTAGTCTCTGTTAAAACCCCAAATAGTGGTTTTATTTACACCCTACATATGACACTCTGTGATAGATATGAGGCCCAGTAGACTAAAGCAGAAAAGAAACTGTTTCTCAGAAATGTTAAACCCTTTAAACATTTATGTTAGCAATATTTGTGCACCTCCTGAGTGTGAGTCATATCCAGGTCAGCAGTGTGATGATGCCTAGAGGAGTTGCTGCCTGATGCTGTATTCTGTAAGCCTCAAATCTGTGCTTGTTATGCGACAGGAAAATAGCCATGTCAAAGCCCGTGGATATGATGAGCATTGATGGGATTTGTCTGGAATTTTGGAGTCCTGCGCTCACACAAAGCTGAGCCTTAAATACACAAGTAGCTTCATATTCAGGGAACAATAAGCAGCATTTACCCTGCTCTAGCTGAATGTTGACAATCCCTCATGTTCATTTGAGTCCTCAGTGCCACTATATGTGCTGTACGCTGCAGAAATAAATAAAAATAAAGATGTCAGTAAATAAAAAATATCTCGAATATTGTCTAAATTGTAGTTCGTATTGCAAGATTAAAATAACCAAACATAAAAGTATTGAACCTATTTCTAGACATCTGTACTAATTTTAAGCTTTTTAAAAGATAAAAATTATTTTTAAAGATAATTTTGCTTCTTACTAGAAACAAAATCTTAAGAACAGCACAATTATCTGCCAATAGAACAAGGTATCTTATATCAAGAAGAAAAAGGCATATAATAAAAGAGATATTTTATTGTAGGGGTGCATGATACACACTGGTTATGGTTTGATTTGATTTATAACACTGACTTTACAATTTATGATTCACTTGATTCTCAAAATATTTTAAACAAACTTTTGATGAAGAAAAAGTGTAACTACATATATAATATATCTGTTTATTATAAATAATATATGCTAAAAACATGCTTTTCTATCTGTATAAAACTTATAGATCAGAAATTGCTACAAATGGGGGTATAATTTATGAAACAAAATATGCCATATTTTCACTGTATTTTAACATTAAACAAACAAATATATAGATTCTAGTTTTATAAAGCAATGCCTGAGGCACTCTTTTAACTAGAAATAGAGCTCCAAAGTCAGCTCATAAATTGTCAAGATGCCAGTCACACGTGTCTTTGCTGCAAATTTTTTAAAGAGATTATAATCAGCTCTCGATATACCTGTTGGTTGGTCATATGACTCTTCCAGGAGACTTTCGGTGGGCAATCTGAGATTCTTGTCTAGCCTACAGACAGTCAGAGATCAGAGCTTTTTTCCCCATTCTGATGATATATGTAATAATTAGATTTAGGCACTGTCTAAAAATGGAGCACCTGAAAGATATGTCTATTGATAGGTGTCCAAGGCTGGTGTTATAAAAGTAGCGCGTCTCCTTTAAGGGATAGAACAGCTTCTCATTGTGTGCATGTATGGTGAGTGTGTGGTTAACTGAGAGAAAGAATGATGCTAACATTGTGTTTGGAGCAGAGAGAGAAAGAGTAAGAGTGGGTGGCATGGAAAGTTTTAGCAGTAGTGAATGTACAGTGAATTTACATGTTGCATATTAATAAATCCTGCAGCGCTTCAGCGCTACATTTTGGAGCAAGGTTAATACTGCATTTTTCTTTTCATCGCCTTGCATTATCTGTTTAACTAGTTCATGTTCTGTGCTGTCATTCATGGTTTGGTGGAGTTCTACTCAGGTTAGACTGTTTGTTTTTATTCTGTGTGAGTCTGAGCGGTGGTATGTGAGCCTCTATTTTTTGGGTTTCAGATTTATTTATTTAGTTATTAATAATTAAATTTTTATTTTTTTTATTTATTTTTTTTGCTGCCCGTCATAATGTAAGTGTGTAACAGTCAATCAGCATCAACCAACCAGGCACCGACATGGGATAATCATCCAAGTCATGTTCCATGCCTATGGGGCTCCACTAAAAATTAACTCAAGCCTTTGGTCTGTAAATGCATTGCATCGCTATCTGCATGCATGTGTAAGTGTAAAGGTGGTAATACTAAAGTAGTTAGTGAATACATATAGTGTGTACTTCTTTAGTTTCGCTCTGATACTGAAGATCACCTGTTTATGACACAGACCTCCACTGTCTACTTCAAGCCTTAGGCAGAGGTGGAGATTTGAATTTTCCCAAATTTCATAGCAGATGGCATGAAGCACAAGGCTCAATATCTGACATTGCCTTGTTGCTTTTTTTATTTATGTGAATAAATCGAAAGTGAGACAGTCATCTTTTCATTATTGAAAAACCCCCTGAAACTCATCATGAATCTGTGTCTCCTTATCACCATGCCATATGTGGCACACTCACACACACACACACACACACACATATACTCACAGAGCCTCTGTTTCCATGGTGATAAAGGATGGGATGCCCAGTGCGTTTTGCTGGTGAGTCAGCGAGAACTAAAAAAAGAGTAAAGCACCTCTAATTCCTGTGCCTGGAAGCTCAGTCATGCTCATGTCACAGCAGGGCGTTTCTGTGTGTGATGGGTGGAAAGCCCTATAGTTCCCATTTATTCTATAGTTCTACCATATTTCTGTCATATTAATATATGAAAAAAGATTCCATTCTTTTTCTGGATTAATGTCAGGGTTTATCAATAAACAGTTGACATTTTTCAATAGATTATCATCCCAAAGGGAGTGAATGGTGTGTAAACTAATAATGTATTCTTAAGTTTTAATTGAGTAACTTTAGAAAAAGTTATTTTAGGAATAGACACAGACTACTGGGCCACAACATCAAGCCTAAAATGAAAAGTGGAAGAAAAAAGTCAGTAAAATTTCTACATTTTCTGATGAGTAAGGGATGAAATCTCCATGTTTTCCTTTCTCAACATCTCAACAACCTTTCTTTCCCTCTACTTTCCCTCAGGACACCATTAATAATAACTCTTTTGGGGAAAAAGACAGGAGGAAAGAAAAGAAGACCCATTCATCTTCACCTCACATAAAAGGTACCCCAAATATTTGCACTTAATCATGAATGCTTGTGTTTTTACCTCTGTCAAGGAGATACGTTTTTGTTTGTTTGCTTGCTTCTTTGTTTGTTAGCAATGCTACACAAAAATTTATAAATAGATTTTGATGGGTTTTTGGTGATGATCTAGATCACAATCTGGATCTGGGATTTATTTATTTTTTTTAAGATTCTTTTCCATAATTGTGCAAAATGAGCTGCCTTGGTGGAGGCTTACACTCTTGGAGTATTTCCAGTTTATCTTTTATACTTATGCCATTTTATTTACATCACGTTCTGTAGTCTCAGCCTCAGATACTCTGGAAAATTTCTGGAATCTCTGGAAAACTTTATATTTATATATTTAAAAATAATTGAAGATTTTACAGTGGGAAAAGCACCTTGTAAATCTTGTTTCAAGTAAATCGTTCCATCCATAATTTCCTCTAGCCATTACCATGGATCATAAATAATATTTTGTGTATTTGCTAATTCTTTATTTATTTTTATATGGTATGATTTTACTGTTAGCAAAAAAAAAAAGATTCTTGTCTGAGATGGGTAGTGCAATATATGTGTTTTTGTTTCTGGTAGAATGAATGCCTGTGAGAAATATTTTATTTTAATGGGATCACAAGAAGTCACAGATTCAAAAGAGGCCTCGGGGGTAAAACAGGACATTCACAAAAACAGTGGCACCACAAAAAAAATCCTAATTTTAGATTCTGGTCTTAGCTGAAAGGTGAAATGAGGACACAGTAATTGTGTGTGTGTGTGTGTGTGTGTGTGTGTGTGCGGGTGTGTATGTGATTTCCTTGTATAATCTCCCTCTTGTTAGACCTATTACCTAATATATAATCTGCTGTATGTGTAATAGGGGCCCAGCCTGCTACCATTGAACATGTTACCGCAACTGATGGGGACAAGGTCCAAGCCAGCAGCCGTTTGGATGCTAAGCCATGCGTAGCTGCTTCTGTGAAACACAAAGCTCCAGTGTCTAACTCCAAGAAGCAGGATAAACCTTCTGACAGTGTGGGCAACAACATCTGTACGGTCCCGGTGTCCAATCACGCAGCCATGAAGGACACAACCAGGGACGGGAATTTGACTGGGACTACCAACAAGGAGAAAGCCCACTATAACTCTATAAATGGCTGTCAGGAACATGTGCCGTACCCTGGAGAAAATGGGTATACACGCCGTCACTCGGAGAAAAACAAGGACAAGAGTAAAGAAGTGAAACCAGGCATCCAGTTGACGCCAGTGGGTGCTGAGCAAGACAGACCTTTCCTTTCCCAGAGCAGCGATAGCAACCGCATGTCTATCAGCTCTGATACAGAACTCCCTCCCCTCCATTTTCATTCTGTAGCCGAACGTACCAACCCATCCATCAGTGAAGAGGATGAAGTTTACCCTCCAACACCGCCGTGCAGAACTGACAGCCTCAGCGAGGCAACAGACTCTGTTTCGAATTCAAAAACTGACGACACAGCAACTGTGAATGCAGCAGTTAGCACTGACGCCTCGGGACTCACATATGACTCGGTGAAATACACCTTGGTGGTGGATGAGCACTCTAAGTTGGAGCTGGTTAGCCTAAAGCAATGTTACCAAGGCTATGATAGTGACAGCGACAACACCGTCTATGAGTCTGCAGTTGATGAGGATGAAGAGGAGGAGGATCATGATGAGGACGACAATGAGGAAGAGTCAGGCACGGGAGGAATGAACAGAGATACTTCCGGTCTATCCACAGACTCTGCCACTGACACCACATCAGACATGCCTCGTTCGCGCAAATTCCTTAATGTCTTCATAAACAAACGTCCACGCTTTCCTGGTGGGTGGAGATTATTTTGTTAATGAGCACTTATTATGCAAATTTTGTTGTCATATTTTATAAAATGGTGGGGCGACTACTGAATGATATTGATCCAAAGATGCAGCCTTGTGATACATCATCTGATAATAATTCCCATTGTACTGTCCCTTTTTATTTTTTCTCAAATGTTATTTTTGCCCTTCCCTGTGGACCATGTGAGCTCATAACAAAATAAAATTTTTGCTTGAACCTAACCTAAGTTCAGCAAACATTCCAAATAAATTGTATAAGAATTGTTTAATTCTATAATGTTATATATCAGGTTTTCTGTCATTAACTTATTTAGCATTTTTCCTTAGTTAGAGATAAGACCACAATTTTAGGTTTAACAACACAGGAAAGTCTTCAGGACAGAAAGCTTTTAATTTTCTCTGCATTGTCTGTTTATATTTGTAATAATGCAAGTGATAGCAGAATCTAGCTAATTTTAATGATGTTACACAACAGTAAACACAACTGTACATGTAAAACATGGTATAAAAATGTAAAACCCACTGTATATTTTACTTAGAATGTAGGGGAGAATGGTAGTATTGCTAAACTGCTGTAATATAAGAGGATTAATCTATTTTGGGCGTTGTTGTTCAGTAATCAGTTTTGGGGTTGTAACAGTAACCCTGCCATCATATATTGTTGTTCTATAACAGTATTCCAGTGTACGTTTCCCTATATATCCTTACCAAAACACTTTTCTATCATATTCCACTTGGTAAAGCTAGTACATCTTTTGATTTTGTTTTTTTCTTTCCTTAAACATCACTTACCTGTTGTTTGATTATCCATAGGTGTGGAATCCTTTGGTCTTTTCTCCTGCATTATCGATGGTGAGGAGAGAGAGCAGAGCCACCGTGCAGTGTTCAGGCATGTCTCTCTCATCCTCATTAATTTCTAGAAAAGCTTTGCTAAGGACTGGTGGGGAAGTGGAAGCACATCTCAAATTTAAGTTAATTCAGATAAATTTATTAAGTTCTTACACTGGACTTAACTTTATGATGAAATTAAAATTTAGAACCTCTTAATGGGCATTTAACTTAAAACAGCTTGATTCATTTTCAGTCCATCTTCACCATCAAAACTTGGCTGTAATTCATTAAAACATTGAGAACGTCCTTGAGAATCCAACATTTTTTCTTTCCTAGATTAGTTGGATCAAGTGTACTAGGCTTGGATTGAAAGTTTGTCAATTTAGGAGCCCAACACACACAGCCATTCACACTCACCAAGGGGCAATTTGGAACAGCCAATTAGCCTAATGTGCATGTCTTTGGACTGTGGGAGGAAACTGGTGTACCTGGAGGAAAGCCACACAAGCACTGGGAGAACATGCAAACTCCACACACAAAGGCTTAATTCTTAAAATAGTAATTGATGGAAATCTGTTTGTTTCTGCAGGATCATAGTTAGACAAAGCAAGATAAAATGTGACCCATCACAGCAAAGTGTGTATTAAGTCAGAAATTATTAATTTTGAGCTATTTGTTCCATTTTGTATTTTGGTATCCTAAGCTTTAAAATGGTTCCAATTTTTCTAACATATGTTGCTACTTTTGGAGATGCTTACCGAAACCTTGCAGGAATTGTTTAGCCTTTTATGCATGCAACTTTGGGTGGAAAAAAGTGTTCAAAGTTCAAAAAAGTATTTAATAATTCCCGACTTAATACCCACTTTGCTGTGATGGGTCACATATATCTAAAAACAGGTTTCTTTTCTTACAGTTAAAAAAAAAAGCTTGATATGGTTATTTTTCTTTTGAGGAAAACAAATTAGATGAAATTCCCAGAAATAAGGAAGTTTTGAAATTCTCTTTTTGTAATGCACTTGACAAGAAATCTTAGAATAAGGTGGTTAGAGACTAGAAATGTGCTTAATAATCTCAGATTTAGTATTTTTTAAATCTTCTAATAGGAAATGTTAGATCTTTTCAACTACACTGAACAAACATATAAACAAACAAATATATATCTTTTTTTTTTTTCAAAATATTTTTCGACAATATGGAAATATTTCAACAAAACAATTATTTTATTCTTGCCTTAGTATTGAACCAAATGTCTGTTCACAATTCAGTCTGAACCAACCAGGGGTCAGTGGGCAAAGTTCACAGCAGCTGCTTCACATAAAGCGGTACATGTCCGATGCATAGAGTTAACGAGATGATGAATAGTGTCCTGTGGAATGTTGTTTCATTCCTCCTGCAGCACAACTCGGAGCTGAGCCACGTTTTCTGGAATCGGAACACGTTGTCTCACCTGCTGATCCAGAACATCCCAAAGGTGTTGAATTGGTGACATATTGGGTGGACATTCTGGCCAACTGAGAACAATGACATCCTCTTCATCAAGAAACCCGGAGCATCTCCAGCCAGCATTCAGCATGCCAATGGCACGCTCCCTCATGACTTGTGTCATCTGTGGCATTGTGACTAGCGACAGAAGTGCACATTTCAGGGTGGCCTTTTATTTGCCCTGGTGCAAGGACTGCCTGTGTATCGGTCACGCTGACTGACCAACTCAATGTTATGCATTATGTCACTCATGGGTGGAATAACTCGGTGATTGCATAATCTCACAGGGATGTGGTATGAGAAGTGGGTAACCAGAATTCAGCAGAACAAATCATTCAGTACACCAATAAACACTATTTATGAGCATATTTCATTTTAGATCAATTTAACTTAGCATTTTTAGTTCGTGCGTTTATATTTTTGTTCAGTGTATATTCAAGATATTTTATATATGATATAAGATGTAATGTTTTGCAGGCAGGAATCACTCAGGAATCCCAGAGTCTTATGGAGATGTTTGATGTTTACAGGTTCATCCCAAGGCACGAGGATGAGCTGGAGATGGAGGCAGACGATCCATTGTTGATGGAAATGCAGGCAGAGGATTTGTGGTGTGAGGCCTACAACATGCGCACTGGTTCCAGAGGCATTTTCCCCGCCTTCTATGCAGTTAAAGTCACCAAGGACAACCAGCCTAAAGGTACAGTACCAAGTATGAAGTGAATATGTTCTATTCATTTCCAAATTTGTGGTTTTATGTGTGTATTGTTTTATTTCCTTCCAGAGGTTAAAAGCGACTGGCTTGACACCTTCTGGGTGAAATTCCTGGGCTCTGTTCAAGTGCCATATCATAAAGGGAATGATGTGCTTTGTGCAGCTATGCAGAAGGTACAGTCTTAAAGCTAGCTAAAGTGATAGCAGCAAGCAGACAGTTTGACTTCAGGGATGCATCTGTATTCATTTACAAAAACTATATTTATAATGACATGTACACTGAAATGAAAATAATAATGTAAAACAGCAAACACTGAAACAAGCACCGCAGATCTATTATTTCAGGGGTGTCAAACTCATTTTCACTGAGGGCCACATCCCTAAATTTCGAGGTAATCAAGAGCCGAATAAACACTCAATATCTATTCAAAAGGGCAACCATGAAATCTGCATAGCTTTATTATTTGTTCATGCATTTGTCCTCTTTTTCTTTATTTGCTTTCCTTTTCTGGCAATTCTTGACAGTGACAAGCAAGCTTGCGATCTTTCCTAGGTCATAAATGACTAGCTGTTTACTTGAAATAGGTTGGCTCCACGGGCGGCATGGCAGCGCAGTGGTTAGCACGTACGCCTCGCAGCAAGAAGGTCCTAAGTTTGATTCCCGGGCTCGGGCGTTTCTGTGTGGAGTTTGCATGTTCTCCCTGGGCTTGCATGGGTTTCCTCCGGGGACTCTGCTTTCCAAAAACATGCACAGTAGGCTAATTGACTGTTCCAAATCGCCCCTAGGTGTGAGTATGAGTGTGAATGGTTGTGTGAGTGTTGGCCCTGTGATGGCCTGGCGCGCTGTCCCAGAATCCCTCACCCAGAATCGGCTGAGATGCCTCCTCGCGGCCGTAATTGGGCTTAAGCAGCTTAGAAATTGAATGAATGAAAAGGTTGGCTCCACCTAGTGGGTGGATGATGAATTACATTTCATGGTACATAATAGAATGTACAATAATCATATACTTTAAAAGCTTCGTGGGCCACATAAAATGGGTTGGAGGGCCAGACTTGGCCCACAGGCCTTGAGTTTGATGCCTGTGTATTATTTGCATCATCTGCATTTTATCATTAATCTGGTAACATTCCATTATGCTTAAGTATATGTAATGGTCTGATTTCCCGAGTGGATAATGCTTAAATTAAAACGATGGAAGGGTTACTTGGACCAGGTGGCATCATCATTATCAGGCTTTAAAGGGGGGCAATGGTATTAGATTAAATTACTTTTACTGTAATTAGTACTAATTTAATACACAGTTAAACATGATTTAGAAGACAGCCACAGCCCCAGTATTAATAACAGAGCGTAATAACAGAGTATGCTTGAAGCCAATATTCCATTGTGTTCTTTGTAACACAATACGATAAGAAAATATAAAAATATAAAGTAATTTGGCCAAATGCCTGTATCCTGTTACCAAAATAATCCCATTTTGATGCATCAAAATATATACAATTTTATCAGTCCTAATGCAAATGTGGCAGCCAGGCATTGTTTTGCCACTCTAATGAGAATCTGATAGCGTGGGTATGCCTTTAAAAAGATTAGAAAGTAGTTTTGCAAGATCTTGCAAAAGTGTTGGTGCTAGAGGTATTATTCAGGGAGGAAGTACATATAAAAACTGGAATACACACCCAGAACAAAGATGAGGTGTTAGATATAAAAACACGAATCAGCCGGAATGATAGCTCTAGTGGGCTGGTTAGGTTCATGCCTGCTAGTGCTACACTAATGTACTGTAAGTGTATATTTCCAATTTCATAAATCACTTACTCTCCCTACCAAAGCAAAAAATAACAAGTGACTTTCTAACATGTTGGTCCAGTCTGGTTTGCTCCCTTTGCCTCTAAATTCATAAAGTTGGTGCAGGAGCGCTTTTTTCAGGTGACCAGCACAAAAGTCCTCATGATCCATGAGTGAATTCCAGTCCGAATGTGTACTCCATGTCCGAGAACTTCAAAAAAGCAGTTCTCCTCATTTGCTGTCGGCCAAATTGCACATTAAATGCAAACGCACCAATCTTTGTTTTTCTGTCCCCAGTTCGACGTCAAGGTAGCTTTATCTGTTGTCCACCTGTTCGATACTTGGGCCTGGTGTTCTTCATTTCCTCTCATCATCCGTTCTCTGACTCGAACATATATCCCTGTATAACTTCATTCTGCTGAGGATTCATTAAGTAATAACTGTGTATTTTTTCGGACATATATAGCTAAACGCACTGTATGCGCTACCTCCTGATCGGCATTTTACTGTTGTTGTTGCATGTATTGTGTTTGGGTTGCGCTACATCATGTCCTGTAATCTCGAGACATCTCGTCGGAATCTGGCGCTAAGATGACTACCCCCACAATCGGCTACAAGCATCGAAATTTATAACACTGTTTATTATGAAATTATATCTGGAAACGTATTTATATTGATGTGAAATATTGCCCTCTGTCGAAAAGTGGTAAATACAATAGCCCTTCTTTAAAATGGAAAAATAAACCATAAAAATCTCATTTTAATTAGTTTATCTTGTGTTTCCATGTAGTGTACAATAAAACTATGGGTTTAAAAACACACCTTTAGCTACACAGCGCTTAGCTGTGCTCCGAGTGTGCGACGTTCATCTGACCTGACTGGTTAAAAAATGTAAAAAATAAAGTATTTATAAGTATTTATAAGTTATTTAGTTAGCTTTTCTTAAGGTTTACCTGTTGTATACCTAAAGCTCACCTGAACTGCCTTTGTAATGGTTAAAATATCAAAAATAATAAGTATTAATTGATTGATTGATTGATTGAATAATTAATGTAATTTGTTTTAGTTTTGCTCTTTATATTCCTGTGTAGTGTACATATATATGAAAAAAAGTATATTATCCAGTATATTAGGACACAGTAAACACTATTGTTTGTAAGGTGATAGACATATGTGATAGACAGACAGCCCTGGTGAACAGATAAGTCGCTAATTTAAGAGCACAATAGGAGCAGTCAGAAAATGCTATTTAGGCACATTTGCATTCTTATATTACATTAATCTATTTGCATGCTTTTGTTGATCAGTGGCTGATAAGGGCAAGTTTTTTCACTGTAACTGTTGCTTTCCCTGAGAAATGTGTCAAATTTCTGATTTTATTCTGGTGGTAGATTGCAACAAACAGAAGAACAATGCAGTTCAACCCTCCTTCCATGTGCATTGTGGAGATCAACATAAGAGGAGTGAAGATCATCGTTCAGGACGAGTGTGAGGTATCTGGATGGGTGCATGTTAAAATCAGTATTTATCCCCTTTTAAATGTCTGAATATTGGGTCTGGATAATGAATAATATTGTAAAAATGGTTGGCTGCGTGTGTATAGGTTTTATTCTCACAGTTAAAGTTGGGGTTGGTAATCTGGAAAGCAAGCAAAATTTGAAAGCAGCAACTCTCCAGGGTTTGACTAAACCCTCCCCTGCCTTCGCAGGCCCTTTCAATGCTATACCTCACTCAGCACGCATTTCCACTGCAGGTTTGAGCATGGAAGGGTAATGCACAAGCAGGGAGACACAGGAGCATTTGATTGGATATTTCCCAGCAGACTACGGGCGGCCACAGATGACGTCAAATTTTTTCTGACCTTTTTCTGAGCTTTAGTCAACATTGCTCTGTTAGCTCATCGCCTGACCTTAAGTCTGTACATGATTATCAAAACTGCATCGCTTTTTGGATCTGTTTGTCGGTCTTTTTGAATAAATTTGCATCTGTTTATGACTCAGTCATCTGACAAGGCAATGTCAACATAAACACTAATAGGTGTTCAGTAATTATTGGCACCCCTGTGTTCAGTGCATATCCGCATGTGGTCTTTTCCTGTGATGCTGAATGGTGTTGCAGAATATAAAACAAACGATCTAAGACCAATTTCTCAGTACAGAATCCATCCAGATAATCCAGCTTCCTAGCTCTTCTGTTTTCTCTTTCAGAAAAGGAAGCTTAACAAAACGTACCTATCTATTGATGATAAATGATATTTGATACCAGTGATTATTCAAAAGTTTTTCTAATAAACATCTCAGCAAAAAAATTGAGTATTCACTTTTTACTTTATTCAAGTTTTTTTTAATATACCCAACATATGTTATAAATACACTACCTCAAAAGACAAAATTTATACTGTTTTTATAAAGGAAAATAAGCAATATGACCATTTAGACACCGAAGCATGACGTTAAAGTGGATGCTGTATGCTTCTATAACATGTTAGCTTTCAGCCCCAGTACAAAACTAAAGACACAAATATAAGATAGCAAGCATGTCTTTTTGACATAACAAGGAAACTCATCTTTTGTACATGTCATTGTTTGGTTGAATATCTCCTTTAAGGCTTTTTAACACTAAGTCACATTTGTCTAAGCCTCAGCAGTCTCTACAGAACGTTTTGATTGAGCTAAGCTAATTAGTTTTTCACACTCTGAACCATCGGATCTTTCTTGCTGTTGAATAAATTCCTACTTTCGTTTTTCCTCCCACAGGGTGACAAGTACTGTCATTTCTTCCAGCTGAAGAACATCTCTTTCTGTGGATGCCATCCAAAGAACAAAAAGTGAGTGAGAAATGAACTCGTCTAATTCTATAATGATCGGGCCTTGTCCCTTTTCTCCACCTTCTTTTAATGACACCTCCTCAAATACTCTCAGCTCTGAAGTGACCATTACTAATAGGTGAAGGGCTTAAAGACAGGTTTTCCCCAATTTAGATGTAGCCAATTCTGACCCAACCACATGATCACCACCAACCAGGGAGGGTGAAGGCAGGCATGTGCTTCCTTCAAGGTCGTGTATTTTTTTTCTTCTTTTTTTTTTTAACTGCTGCACATACATATTCAGTAGTGGCACAGAGGAACGCACAGTGGACAGCGCAGTCCACCAGTCTACTGAAATACATAGCGATTTGTTTAAGTGACAGGGAAGCTCTCCAGTTAGTCTCCAGAGCCAGTTAACTCTGTTAGTTAGTGAGCTGTGTGCATCGACCCAAGCTCAGACGTAAACTCTTGGGTGACAATAGCATACCTTGCCGCTTTGCCACTCGGGGTCCCTACCGCTTTCTTTCATTTTGAACACTACAAATTTTGAACTACCAGGTTTTATCAGTATGATGATATTGTATTGTAAAGATAGCTTTTTCTTCAATATTTTCCAAATTATCAAGAAATCAAAATAAACTAAACCAACAGTCATGCGTTATATTAATTCAAAATAAGCTCCCAAGTAAAGACAACTGCCTTTTTACTGCTTATAGAATGGAACACTCTGCTCAAATTATGTTGTGTCCCAAATGGGATGCAATAGTAATGACCACTATATTATTAACACATGTAAAGTTGATGGTTCAGGGGATCCAATGACTCAAGAAATGTGTATGTAATAATGAAAAAAAGGTATGTAGTTTAAATATATTGAGTTTGTGCAAATGCCGTCTGTTTGCCAGGTATTTTGGAATCATCACCAAACACCCAGCACATCAGAGGTTTGCCTGCCATGTGTTCTTTTCAGAGGAGCATGCTGCATATCTGGCTGAATCAGTCGGGTAAGCTTCCTCAAATGACATTTACATGTGGTTCAGGATGCAAAGTTGTTTGTTGCTGCAGGCTGGTATTAATAGAGAGAATCTGATGCATAAAGTTGTTCTATATAAATTATATACACAGTACCAGACAATTTAGACAGAATGGGTAAGACTTTTGATTAGTACTGTGTGCCACCAGACTCACAATATCCTGTTTGTACAAAAAAAATTTCAAACCACTTCAAAGAGAAAAAAAAACGATCCTGTTTAGGATAACCCAGCCAAAGGGTTTTTTTTGTCTGTTTGTTTTTCTTTGCATTTTTGAGATGTGTGTTCCAAGGAACGTCCGCTACAAATTTCATCTGATTATATCCAATATTTTCTGTGAAATTGGAAGATCACATTTTCTGAAGCTGAAGGATAAACTCACGAGGTATCATCAATTGGAAATAATCAAGAGTTTGTCAAAAATCAAAGAAAAAATAAACACTGAAAGCTGGCCCCAGTTTCTGTGCTCCCACTGTACTCACACTGATCACTCAAGTCTAGATACATTGTGAATCTGGATGGATATGGAGTCTAATATATTAATACAGTGTAGAAAAGTAGTTCACCAACCAAATAACATCAAACATCAGTGGGTTTTTCTCAGGTAGAAGTAAAGTCAAGTAAGTTTGTAAGAAGTCTGAGAAACCAGTTTTCAACTTCTCTGTCTGAGGATTTCTTGCTTCATTTCTTGCTTATTTTGGTGGGGTTTGACAGTTTTTAATGGCAAAAATATGCATTATATTCTAGCATCTTTTGGCACAATTAATAATTTTTGACAGATTATGTTTGCATCTTATTGTCCCAAAAAAGATGCAATATTAATGACATTGTTTTGTGATGACAGTAATAATATGATGCATGTTAAGTATCACAAATAGTATTGGCACATGTAAGGTTGATTTGATTTGAGTTGAACTGTTTTGACAGTTTTTGTTACAAAAATAAGCACTGTACGCTATAATTGAATGATATTTCTTTTGCTTGGAGCAATGACCTATTTTTGGCACCAATCATGATTGATGACCCCCTTAAACAATGCAGAGCTCATTAAGTGATTTTCTGAATTCCACTGGGTTTTCCTAGAGAGGATCGCAAATATTCATTGTACTAGTCCTACCTCTTTTGCCTTTAGCTGAATTAAGTTCACACTTCATCTATAAAAGCCATAGATATTTACACACCTTTTCCATATGCATCCGTTATCAGAAGCTGCAGTGTCGTGGAGCTGCTTTGCTGTAAAATTTGAAATTCTGGTAGTTACCTAGTACTCAAGCTACGGTGTGGGGAAAACCCTCCTTGAACATTCATGATGATAGCTAAATTGTTGAACAATGTATTTTTTTCATTGCGATGTGAACAGTCACAATTTTTGCTCTGTATTAGCTCCATGCTTAATTTTGCAATGTCCCAATTAGCATGCCTAGTTTATATATAGAAAGACCTGGCACTGACCTCTGCAGAATTCATACACGTGCTATAATTCACCACTTATTCTTATTTTTATTACAGCAAAGCATTTCAGCAGTTCTATAAAGAACACATGGAGTACTCCTGTCCCACAGAAGATATCTTTCTTGAATGACCTTTGCTTTGGTGCATACTTTTTGGACTGCTGTATATCCAATTATCCAAGGTGTTGCATGATGGTTTACACAAATCTCCTTAACATGTCATGCTACAATGTTTATGTCTATTTTAGACAGAGTTCAATTAAACACACAACATATGTGTTTATAGCTACTGCATCCTTTGAAAAGCAAGAAAAAGCCTTCACCAACACTTCTAGTACAATCTGACATGATTTACAATTTTATTTAGATGCTGTCTCTAATTCATAGGAATCATAGAATAAAATGCAATTCTATGATTTTTCAGCATTGAACCAAATGCACAGTTTCCTAGTTAAAATTGTAAAAACAGAAACCTAAACAAAGTGGATTCTGTACATTACTGAATATGCCATAAGCCAGTATGCTGGTAACAGCTAGGAAAGGCTAGCATGCTACCATGCTTCTGTGCTAGCTTTTAGGGTTCTCACAGAGTCGGTCTGCCAGCATTCACTGTTTTATTTTCTGTCGTTTTGCACCATGTAGTTGGATGTTGTACTCCGTGTGCTTCAATATTCAAATAGATCAAACTTATCAATGCCTAAAATGCAACCAGCCATGTCTTACTGATCTTTAAGTTACGTAGCCTTGATAACCAAATGTCTTCTTTTTATTTTGGTAATATGCAGTGTGAATGAAGTATGCTTTCTATACAGTGCAGTCCATAAGAATACGGTTACTAAAACAAATTTCTAAAAAATAATAATAAAAAAACCAACGCTTGGAAACATGGTGGTGGTAGTGCCGAGGCTTGGTCTTGTACAGTTAAATCCTAATAACAGCATTTCCCATTGCATCAGTGACCTGAAATACTTTGCTATAAAAACTATGGAGTGTGGGGTTTTGTTTTTTGTCTTTTGACAGACTGGTTGATCTGACCTTCAGGGATTTGCCTTTCACATAGTAAAAAGAAATAAAGGCAAATAGCTCCATAAAGCAGCAGGAAGCTAAGACATAGATTGCAGTACATTAAAGGTCTTAATATTGAGCATTATTTCAAGCCAATTAAAAATATACCACATTTTTATGTTTAACTTGCCACATACATCACACAACAGGTCCATGACAAAAAATTAGGCAACTTCCTAAGACAATTTTGTCATATGAAACTCACGTGTTGTGTGACAGAAAATGCTATTGTACACTCTTCTGGTGGAGTTTTGAACGTTAGATAAAATTTCCATCTTGCAGCTAATTCTCGATGTCAGGTCCTATGGCTATGTTACAAAATTCATACAGATTTTATACTCTTTTTGGGTAATCTGATACTCTAAATCGTATGATCCTCTTACAGTAGTCCTATCATTGGCCTACATTAAACCCACATTATTTCAACAGTGTTATGTTAAGCAAACTTCTGTCATGTTACATATGTACGGCTGTCATATGACAACAGATTATCACAGGAGTCTCATGTGAGGATTTCTTTTTTGTCTTTGTCTATGAGGATTATTTGATTTGATTGTTTTATCATCCTATTTTGCCCACAACAGACAGACAACATATATTTTATATGCGTACGCAACTATGCAATTTTCAAATCTGTCTTACTCAAACTTACATCAGTCCCTTCTGTCGTAACCCCACTAAATTTGTAGGACAAACAATTCTTGTGACAGAGGCTTTTCTTTCTCCAAATATATTAGAAATATTTTTTTAAAGTAAGCACAGTTAGTATCTTCATGAGAATTATTACACTTAAAAACAAATTCTGAATTATAAAATGTTCATGGTGCTAATAGAAATGTCTGCAAGGTCCAAACTATGCCACAAACAAATGTTGAACCAAGCAACTTTTTTTTTTTTTTTTTGGAATGGAGATCTAGAGGTAAATGCAATGCAGTTAGTGTTTCTCCTTAATATTAATCGTGCATTCTTTATATTTCCCTAGTAATGACCTCATAACCAGTAATATAATTCAGCTTTTTAACTTGTAAACATTACATTTCTATCTTAAATCAAACAATTCCTGGTGATAAAATATGATTTGATTTAATTTCTGCGACGCTAGCACAGTCAGTATCTTGGCATTGGGTGAATTTCCTGGTCTCATTTTCCAAAAACCTAGTGAATTGTAGTACACAGACTGACTTATGGGCTGCACTGTATGTTATAGGCACTAAAATATATGAATTAAAATACATTAGTCATATTTAAACAGAGGGTGATGTACAGTGTTAAATGTTAAAAGTCCCTCTAACTATTATGAAATATGGTGACTATCATGTTTATGAAAGAAATATACTGAGCTTCAGAGCAAATGGTTTATTGTAAATGTACATGTTACGCGGGTTTAACATACAGTATAGTATAAGGAATTAAGGCAATGAATTTATGCCCAAGTTCATTTTTTAAGCCTATTGGCATGAAGACATCCTTACCAGCATGTACATCAATCTGAACTGAAGATTAACCACAAAGAGTATGCAATATTTAATCCTGTGGGTGGGTGACTGAATGGGTGGGTGGGCGACTGAGAGGGTAAATGAATGATTTGAAGTGTTTATCTAATTGACCTTTCAGAAATCTTTTGTTCAAACCAAATGAAATGGTTGTATGGAAGTGGGTTATGGGATTTCAGCACATTAATATGCCAAAATAACCCAGTTTCAGTAAATTCTGGATCTAAGCAGGAATAAATTTATAGATGTTTATTATAAAAAGTGATGTCTGGACCATATGTGTCTTCAGATTAATCCTACAAAACCACAGGTTGTGCCTATTCATTTCATTTGTTGTGTTTATTGTACATGGTGTTTTTAATTTTATTTTTGGATGATCTTGACTGTACTATGGAACTCGTACAATTAAACTCGGTTTGTAAATGTGTTGTACCCAAGTCTGATTTGTACCAAGATTATTGTGGACAAATAAAATATGTTCCAAATTTTGCAACAGAGCAATAACTGCTAAAAATAAAATGCTGATAATACTAAATTATTTCAGTTGAATTATAAATAATTTTATAAACTTCTATAAAATAAAAGTAGCAGGATTATTATAGTTACAACCCAACCCTTTAATATTACATACTTCCCTCAAACCATGTTGGGGTATCAGACATGGATAGGTTATCTCTAAAAAGTACACTGCAGGATTCTTTAAAAAAAAAAAGTTTAAGATTTTTTTTTTTTTTAATAATTGTTTTAAATCTTTCTTCCTTTTTTTTTTTTTTTTGATGTCGAACTGAAGGCCACCTGCACAATAAGCACAATAAACACAGCCATAGTCACAAAAAGTTCTGTGCTACTCCCCCCAATGATGTAAGCTTTTAAATTTCTGGGGGTTTTTTTGCTCTGTTTCCATGTAGTAAATATCAAATCAATTATTCACCTCAGGCTTGGTGGATGTCACTAAATTGATCAGTCTCCTCAAAGTTCTGTTTCAGGAACTATCCATCTACATTTATCTCCCCATCAGTGCATAACTGTTACATTTAAAATGTGCCAGTCACATGATTTATTTTGAAGAAACAAACAATTCCTAGAGATATGTTTTCACTTCCTTTATATCATCAAATAAGGACATTTCAATGTAGAGTTTCACATAATTATAAAAAAGAAAGTTGAGATAATGTACACAACAGTAGCATGCGCCGTTACACGCATCACAAGTGAGTTCATACACAAAGCAGTATTACTGGTTAAGATTTCAGATCCGATCAGTTCTCAGATACAATTCTGCCTCACTTAATTACTAGTGATCTCAGAGATGGATTTGGTGTGAAAAATCAGTATATTTTAATCTTGGATAAAATAAAGGCACCATATTGCTGTTCCATGTTGTGCATCTCAGTTCTCAGAAGAGTCGGTCTCCTCGGTGGAGCCGTCACTCTCCATCTCGATCCTCTTGCGCTGGTGCAGGGATTTACGCGGTGAGGGTTTCCTGCATGGCTCTTTCAATCCTTGTGCACTGCTGCTGCTGTTTGAGGTCGGACTGATGGCCACCTGAGCAACACTACAACAGCACATTAAGCACAGCTGTAGTCACAAAGTTCTGTGCAACTCCCCTGAAATCTGTAGGCTAAAATCCCAGGATGGGCTCCCAAGACCCTCCGATGGACTCATGTATGTTTGAACTGGATGCATGCCAGCTTTAAAGGTACTTTGAAAAAAATAAACTGAAAGATGTCTATATCATACATATCATACATAACATTTAATGTATATACTAGACAGGAAAATGTCCATCATCCACCTTTGTAAACTTGGGATAGTGCTTGAATAAAAACAGTGGACAAATACTCATTGTCTGTAATCCTAAAAATTCAACAAAATGGCATCCCAAAAAGCAAGCTACATCATATTGCCTTTACAATTTTTAAGGTAAAAAACAAAACAAAACTTTTATCAAACATGAGATGAGTTTCAAAAGATGTTATAATGGAGCATGCATAACTACTCTCACACTTTAAAAATGTAAAAATTAACCATAAAAATCTCATTTTAGTTTACTTTTTATGATCCCACGTAGTAAATACTAAAACAACTCTTTGCCAAAGGCAAGGTGAATATCAAAAGTATTCAGCAAATTACTGAATTACTTTTATTTATTAATTTTATTAAACCATTCTAACAGATATAACATAACACAGCCATGCTGGAGATCTTGCATGTTGTAGGTAAATCAAATAAAAATAAATTTTTTAAAAAAAGGATAACACCACTCACAGCCTCTCCAACTCCTCATCCATCTCAGGGTCGATGAGCAGGTCTGATCTGTGAGGAAGAGCACCTGGAAAAGGAGGAATAGGTGTCAACTGATGTTCTACTCAATACTACACTATCTTTAGATTCATCCAGGCTTCATACGTTTTATATACTGTAAGTGACTCACTCTGTAGTTCAATAACTGTACTATAAAAGGAATTATAACAGCACACACTGTATACTCAAGACATTTAGTCTATTTTTTCCTATGGGGATGCAAACTTCTGCACTCAGCATATAATGTTGTAAATCTTAATGGAAAAAAATTATACTGAGACACAGGAAAGAGACTTTATTGAAAAAAGTGTAGCTGTGAAAAAAGTGTAGCATTTAGATGTATACATAAAAAATAAATCATATGAAAATGAATCATTGCAATAATACTGCATTACACTACTAATACAAAAATTAAGACTCAACTAAGACTGAATCCCTTCCAGCCCAACTGGAGGAAATGAACTTCATTTTTCTGTTAGGATTGACGTTTTAAATAGATTTGTCCATAAACTATTTCAACAAGGCATATTATATTCACACAAATATCATTTATATATTGTTATAATATTGCAATCTTCTTTAGGTTGGGGAAAAAAAGTGTAATTAATCCTCGCACTGGTGGGCACTACTGTACTGCAAAAAGTGGGACGGGAGTAAAGCAGAAGAAACTGAAGTGTTGTGCATTAAATGTACCGGTATGTGATGTATGTAAACGTAATGTAGTATTATGTGCAGAGGTGCCTAGCCTTATTATTATTTCACTAGTTTATATCTGATTTGTTAGTTTAATATCTCTATACTGTTATCATTGCTAGAATCTTGCCTTAATGGGACTGACATGTCTACATCCGATGCTCGCTATTTTTCAATGCTTGTGAGAGTGAAATGGACTAAAAATGGCAGCCTTTTCAAACAGGCTTCCATCCATTCAGGGTGTACCCAGGCTTCCACACCCATTTCAGCCGATTGTAACTTCATAAAAGTAAGTAAAAAACACCTGACGATGAAAATATACATATTTTCAGTGTAGTTTAGATGGTTTTCCTTGCATCATTCTGCTTTAACAGTTATTCACCAAAGGTGAGATCCACTGAGGCAAATAATTGCTTCACTACATACTACATGGGAACATAAAAAGAAAAAGAAATCAAAGTTTCACAATTTGTTGGGTTTTTTTTTTTACATATTTTAAGGACTACAAAGGCAGATCGGTTGAACTCTGTGCACCTCGACCAGAGTTAAGCACTGTGTAGCTAACAGTGTGTATTTAAATCCATATGTGGGAACAAGAACATTTTTTGTGGTTTATATATGCTGTGTATAAGTGACTGTGACAAACTGTGAGTGTCTGTCAATTTGATTCAAGCATTATCCTGTGGGGGTGATCCTTTTTTAATCCACTGATAGTGAGCCATCAGATTGTGACCTTCCCATGTAACATATACTAATTTATAATATGTCCTAATATAAATTCCTTTGGCTTATAAGCTTGTGATTTTTGTTGGTTCCTTAATACTCACCAATTTCCTGACTGATTCCATCGTGTTTGGCCAAAGTCATCAGGAAACCATAATAGGAGACTCGCGTGCTGCTCTCCAAAAGCTCCTTAATGGCAGAGAGAGGTGGATGTCTAGGAAAAGAGAGGATCAAGATCATTACAGAGAGTCATTGGGCTGTTTGAATGTATGTAATATTTAAGATCAGGTCTTTGAGCCAGTACATTACAGATTTTGGTGAATCACATTTTCAGTTTTAAATGTTGTAGAACAATTCTGGGACAATGTATATTGTAGAAATGAAGGTACTATGGTACTATGGTCATGGTTTACAGCTTAAGATCACCCTTAAAGTTCATGCTGTTTAATAAACTATGTGCTAAACTTTTTTTCTAGTTTACTCTTCTTAAGGAAAAAAAACATTGACTTGTGTGATCTAGACTTGATTCATAAATATGTGATTAATAAAAATGCAGAATGAAGTGGTGTTCATTTAAGTAAAATGACAGCATTATGACTGAAGAGAATTTTTCATTGAGTCTAAAGTTCTGAACAGAAACACAGAATTGCTGTTGAATGAGAAGCATTTATTGTAAAGAATGACTATGTATTTTGATTTTGAGAGTAATTACCTTTTGTGTGAGATACACGGAAGGTACTGTGGCATGAGGATTTTAGTTCTGCAGGAAACTGTGCGTCTTTGTCTGTCCTCAGTCCACGAGTGCGCACTTGGTCCTAATAAGTTACTACCTTTCGCATGAGTTACATATTGTTCATGTTATTATTACTAGACATTTGAAAGCTTACGGAAATTGCCCTAAAATAAAGTAATATTACGATAGTCATTACATTTATATAGACAAGAAATTTTCCAATAGGTCTAATGCCAGGATCTAATTAGATAATTACAGATTAGTTTTAAAAAGTTATACCAATTCCCTAAATTAAACTTCAAAGAAACGGCTTGTTAAATAGGGAGTAAAACATGTTGGGACATACTATTATAGAAAAATAAAAATCAACAATGAATTAGCAACTTGCCATCATAGCAATGGTCAGAATTTTTTTCATTTCATGTTCAGTTAGAGCATGGAAATGAAAAACCTGTCGGGGGCTTGGGGATGGTGTCAGGTCACCACCATTACTAATAACTGAAGTTATTAGGGCTACATGACCAACATTAAAATAAAACATGTGCAGGGATTGGGAGGTTTTTTATTATAAATAAAAAAATTAATTAAAAAGAAACATTTTACTGCTGTCTGCAATATTCCAGTTAAACAAATCTCTCACTTTGGCATTAATATGTACACTACTGTCAATGCTGTATGTTCACTGGTACTAACAAATCAGACAAAAATATTATACTTGGTAATTTATTTAGTGAAGAAAATTATCCAATGTGTCAGAGTGACAAAAATGTGTGAACCAATAGGATTAAGTCAGGTGTAAGAGCCCTGTTTTATTTAAAGAGGTCTGGTCTTCACAACTTATGTCTGTGGACATCTTTCACAGCACATCATGAACAAGGGAGATTTCTGAGGACCTCAGATAAATAAGTTGCTGATGCTAACCAGGCTGGAAAATGTTATAAGAATATACAATAAAATTCTCAAGGGTTCACACACTTTTAAGCACCACTGTACATGCTAAAAGATTTTGAAATTTTTTCTATATTTTCATATGTGGCCCTGCGATGGCCTGGTAATCTGTCCAGGGTGTGCCCTACCCGTGCCCAGAATCGGCTGAGATGGGCGCAACTAATTAGGAATAAACGGCTTAGAAAAGGAATGAATGAATGAATAATTTTTTTTTAAATTTTGTATATTTCCATAGTGCTAATAATAGTAATATATTACTATATTACTATATTTCCATAGTGCTAATAATAGTAATATAGTAATACTAACAGTAATACTCTCAAATCGATTTACACATCTCCTGAATAGCTCGCATGAGCAGCCACATGTTCATTCTAACTACATCAGATATCTTTGTCATGCCATGCTGTCTGCAAACACTTTATAAACACACAGAAGTGAAAGTTTAGTCAAAGATACCTGACTCAGATATGCATTTCACAAGACAGTGCAGCACTGAGAGTGAAAACAAAACCTTTAACAGCAGAGCGTCTTACTTGTGTTTAAAACGTTCACACAGTCCCTTGATACACTCGAGCAGTACCGAGGACTCAACCCCCTCCTGCATGTCCATCTCCTCACTGGATATCGTTTCGGCTGATGTTGAGGTTGGAACAATGACGGCATTTGGGTTCTTTCCCTCGAGTAAGTCCTCATAAATCACCAACACACTCTCCAGGAACTCTGGCAGAGAAACGAGAAGTGATTCGCTGAAACAAAAAACATCCAGCTCGAACATTAGAATCAAACTTTTTGTATGTATCCATGTATGCAAGTATCCATTGGTATAACTCCCGTTGTTTTTCAATGTGCTGTAGAAACAATGTGCTATTGAATTTAACACTTACATTAAGGCCTCG
>JBCNYH010000024.1:33421092-33435602 GCA_039654325.1 Tandanus tandanus
ACACACACACATACATACATACATATATATACACACACACACACACACACACACATACATACATATATACACACACATACATACATACGTGCACACAACCCTACCTCTGTTCTTTCCGATCTGTCGGAAACATTTCCAGAAGATATGGATGAAGGAAGCTCGGTTGTGAGCTGTACCTTTAATGTAGCTGAATTCTCTGAATAGGACATGGTTCCTGTTCTTCACACTAGTGAAGCTGCAAAACAGTAAATACTTAAAGGAATCATTTAGCTAAGACGTTTGGACATTTCTGAAAGTTTGCTCTGTTCGTACAATAGTATAACTTGGACATGTGATGTGTTTTGAAGTTAGTGTGCATTGAAAAAATGTAGCAGTGAGATCCTCTTATTTATTAACCTTGGAACCAATTTTCCAACACTTAATATATATTGAATTAAATAAATAAAAAACAAACAGCATTTAATACAAATAAAAAAAAAACTGAAAGAAAATATTTACTTTGTCTTGACATTTATTTTAACATGCCACGTAACTCCAAAATCCCATTCTTTCACAACGTTTTATATCAAAACATTCCAATATTTATATTTAAGTGTTATTACTATACTAAAGGGAAAATATTTAATGTTTAATATCAATGTGGGACTGGAGCTTTGACCTCTGGCACATTAAATTTAATCAATTCATTACATTTTTGATAAAATTGCTTTTTTAAAACCAATACATAACAATTACATAATACTACTACAGCATACATTTACTTATTATTTATAAAAAGTAAAGCTATCAATATGTTAAATAACAACATGGAAAAAAGATTTTAGAATCAGAACACTTAGATATTGACCCAGATTTTTTATTTTATAACAAATTAACACATCACAGATATGACACAAAACATGATTTGTTTAATAGCTGAATATTCTGCCTCCATGAAACACACCTCAAACAAATTAAATGATTTTAATTAATGGCAGCGCAACAAGGGGGTCCTGGGTTCGAGTCCTGGGCTTGGCGAGGGTGTTTCTGTGTGGAGTTTGCATGTTCTCCTTGTGCTTGTGTGGGTTTCCTCCGGGTACTCCGGTTTCCTCCCACAGCCCAAAGACACGCACATTGCATATTGGGCTAATTGGCTGTTCCAAATTGCCCCTGGGTGTGAACGTGAGTGTGAATGGTTGTGTGTGGGGGTGATGGCCATGCAATGGTCTGGCAAGCTGTTCAGGGTGCGCCCTGCCTTCACCCAGAGTTGGCTGTGATAGGCTCCAGCCTCCTCAAGACCCTAGTAGGATTAAGCGGTTCAGCAAATGAATGAATAAATGAATAATTATTTGCATATTTTTTCCCTAAAAAAAAAAAATAATAAATAAATAAATAAATAAATAAATCTTAAGCATCCTGTTTTCAAGCACATTTTTTATGAATTCTCTATTATCTAGTCAGGACACAAAACATTTTAGATTTTCAAATGTTGGTTTTCATCACAAAAATAAATGTTAAAGATAAATGTACGTTTCTTCAGTAGGAATCATGCAAGAGACCACGTTTTGTTAAAATTAAATATTATAATGATGGTTTCTGGGCTAAATAAGAAGCGACAAATAGGAAAACAAGTGCACAGTTAAAACCCCCAGAAGACCTGGAGCTGGTTCTGCAGATCTTCAGTAAAATCTACAGCTCATTTCTTTATAAACATGAACAAGCAGTACCGGAGACTGCTTTTTATTAATGATACTACTTCATTTTATTATAATTTTGAAGTCATCTTTGCTGTAAAGCATTTGTTTACATCTGTCTAAGACTTTTGTACAGAACTATGAATTGAATGGCACAATAGGAACTATAATAAAGCACGTTGTTTATTGTTTATTTGTTTGTTTGTAGTTGTTAGAAATGATTAGTTAATGACTGTTCGCCCACCCTGAAGTGCACAGGGAATAGTAGTGGAAATTTTTCATGTCCAGACAGATTAGAAAGCAGTTGTTCGTTTCACATCGTCTGATTATTCAGGTTAAACTTACTATTGTGCAAAATACCGCCGGATGCCGAACTGGGTGAATTCCTCTCTGTGCTCCAGCAGCTGAGTCACAGCGTCGTTCAGATAGAAAAGAGCGCTGCTCTCTGCTACAGCAACACACAAACACTTATTACACCTCCATAACCCGTCACAGCACCGGGATACACAACAACTACAGCTGCACGACACAAATGAGAAAGAAGTGGACCTGCAGTAACCCACCCAAGTAGTCCTCTGCGGTGACGGTCAAGCGGTCTGTGTTCATTTTCACGCTGCTGTAGCAACCGATAAGGCTGTGGAGGATGGTCACATGACCAGCGCTTCCGGAAGTAAAACCAATTATCCTCAAAAAAGAGAAGCCTCTACCGTCATAAAAAGCAAAACCTCTCACAAGCATAGCAAATTATAAAATAAGAAATAAAATATAACTATTGTAAAATTATTATTATTATTATTATTATTATTATTAGTGTTGTTGTTATTATTATTGTTGTTGTTATTATTATTGTTATTATTGTTGTTGTTATTGTTGTTGTTGTTGTTGTTGTTAGTAGTAGTATTATTATATGAAAATTCTTAGCTTTTTTAAGATTTTAACTAGCCTATAACATATGCCACAGTTCTTCATTTATATTAACTGTATGATCAAATAAAAGTTGTATTATTATTATTATTATTGTTGTTATTATTATTATTATTTTATGAATTGCTCTGCAGGGCTCTTTACAAAGATTACATTCTTAAGTCAAATATCTAATCTTTTTAGCTTTTATTCTTTCTGATTCCATTATTAACAAGAAACTACATAATTTCTCTCTTTTTTAAGAGGAAAATATATATTTCAACTTGTATATAAAAACAAAACATAAAATGTACACAAAACTCTGAGTGTATTAAATAAATTATTTTTTTATATGTCAGATTGTTTAAACAGAAAAACAGGTGTTACAGGATTGTCCCTGTGACTAAGAACTGTCCCGTCACACTCACACCAGTCACGCTGGTGCAATGCTTCGAGAGGCTTCTCATGAGGCACATCAAGTCACAGCTACCATCCTCAAGCCGCACTGGACCCTTTACAGTTTGTGTATCGTCCTAACCGCTCTACGGACAATGCCATTATCACAACCCTCCATCTGGCCCTCACACACCTGGACTGTAAGGACACATATGTACGAATGCTGTTCATAGACTTTAGTTCAACATGCAATACAATCATCCTTCAGCAGCTGATTGAGAAGCTGAGCCTGCTGGGCATGAACACCTCTCTCTGCTACTGGATTCTGGGTTTCCTGACAGGGAGACCCCAGTCAGGAACAGCATCTCCAGCACCACCACACTGAACACTGGAGCTCCCCAGGGCTGTGTTCTCAGTCCACTGCTGTTCATTTTGTTGACTCACGACTGTGCAGGAATGCAGTGCTCCAACCATATTATTAAGTCACATCAGCAAGGAGAACGAGTCAGCTTACAGAGAGGAAGGAGGTGCAGCGGCTAACAGCCTGATGTAGAGCCAATAACCTGTCTCTGAACATCGACAAGACAAAAGAGATGGTTGTTGACTTCAGGAGAGCAGAGAGTGAGCACAGCTGAAAAGATTATCGGAGTCTCTCTTCCCTCTATCACGGACATTTACACTGCACGCTGCATCCACAAAGCTCACAGCATTGTGGATGACCCCACACACCACTCACACACACACTCTTCACCCTCCTGCCATCTGGAACGAGGTACCGGAGCATTTGGGCCCTCACAACCAGACTGTGTAACAGTTTCTGTCCTCAAGCCATCAGGCTCCTCAACACCCAGGACTGAATTACACAAAAATCTCTCACTCTCTCTCTCTCTCTCTCTCTCTTACACACACACACACACAGAACTGTACAAGACTAAAAGAACTGAACTGTACAAAACTGTTTGTCCCTCTCACACATATACACACACTCTCTGTTTTGCCTGTGTGGAAACACACTCATAATTTACATTGTTCACTATTTATTGCACTACCTCAACCCTGTCATTATTTCATTATGCTGCTATGTTTATATTTATATCTATGCCTATATTCTATTTGCACTACCTCAACCGCTACTCTGTACATCATTTAATTTTTTTAGTCCATGTCATCTTTTTCTTTCTTTCGGCGCTAAGTGTCTTATTCTTGTGTTGTCCTTTCTTTTTGTACTCCTCCAATTTCTTCTTGATCTGAAGAACAGAATCAGGATTA
Source organism: Tandanus tandanus (assembly GCA_039654325.1). Taxonomy (NCBI): domain Eukaryota; kingdom Metazoa; phylum Chordata; class Actinopteri; order Siluriformes; family Plotosidae; genus Tandanus; species Tandanus tandanus. The sequence continues at coordinate 33,425,334 of JBCNYH010000024.1, forward strand.
GATCACAAACAAAAAGAAAAGGATACATGTCACAGAGAAGAGCTTAATGAATAAAAGGAGTAAATGTCTTGAAAATTGCAGAAATTTGAGCAGGTGAACAGTCAGAAATTCTAACAGGAAGTTTTACACAAAAATTCTCCAAAATTTTAGAGGCGTCCTGCGATTCACCTTCTCTAACATGAACGACTGCACAGATGTGGATGGGTCCAATCAAGATTTCTTCCACTTGTTGTCATTACGGATGTATGGAGTTTATAGAGAAATGTTTAAAATCATAAGTTTGAGTTCTGAATCAAAGATGATGTAATAAATGCATGAATTACATTAACTTCCATTTTTATATTGAAACCTCTAAATTCACCACAATGCCACAGACACACCTTTCAGTAAAAGTACACAATTAAAAACAATCTATCTGAAAGGATGTAGTGCTTTTCTCATCAGTTTAAAGTATCAGCCTGCTAATAATCCCCCCCCTCCCCCCTTGTTTTTTTGTTGTTGTTTTTTTAGAGTAGGTGGCATTATAACTATATGTGAGTACTGTCATGTCTACATGTTCAGGCTGGCACCTTAATAAAATGAGTCCAAGAATTACATTGCTGGTAGTGATGTTCCATTGTTACCTGTATCTTTATCTTCATCTTTTTTCGCTTAATCCAGGGTCGGGTTGCGGGGGCAGCAGCCTAAGCAGTGAGGTCCAGACATCCCTCTAGCCAGCCACTTCATCCAGCTCTTCTGGGGGGACACTGAGGTGTTCCCAAACCACTCCAGCATGTTCTGGGTCGACCCCAAGGTCTCTTTCCGGTTGGACATGCCTGAAACACCACACCAGGGGGGCGTTCAGGACCCATTCTAACTAGCTGCCAGAGCCACCTCAACTGGCTCCTCTCAACATGAAGGAGTGGTTCTACCCCGAGCTCCTCCCGGATGGCTGAGCCTCTCACCCTGTCTCTGTTGGAGAGCCCTGCCGCCCTGCGAAGGAAGCCGCTTGTATCCGCAATCTTGTTCTTTCGGCCACTACCCAAAGCTTGAGAGTGAGGATAGGAGCGTAGATTTGCCTTTCGGCTCAGCTCCCTCTTCACCACAATGGACTAGTACAAGCTCCGCTTTACAGCAGAGGCTGCACGTGTGGACAGATTAGGCAAACTCCCATGCCCCCTCCAGGATCATGTAGAGTGTGTCGAGCTGGTCAAGAGTGCTGCTGCAGTGACGAAAACCACATTGCTCCTCCTCAATCTCCTCTCCAGTACTCCTGAATAGACTTTTCTGGGTAGGCTGAGGAGTGTGATTCCATGATAGTTTGAACACACCCTCTGGTCCCCCTTTTTAAAAAGAGGAACCACAACCCAGTTTGCCAATCCAGAGGTACCGCCCCCGATGACCAAGCGATGAGGTATTCAGGGCAGATCTCGTCCACACCTGAAGCCTGGCCACCGAAGAGCTTTTTGACTACCTTAGCAACCTCAGCCCCGGTGATGAGCAGACTCACTTTTGAAACCGCAGGCTTCTCCTCCATATCTTTATCTTTAAAGTTCTTTAAAGTTCTTTAAAGTTTACTGAATAATTTTGGGATGGATTAGCAGAGAATTTTTGGAACAGCACATAAAAAAATTATTTTGTTGAAATTTCCTGTTGTCAGTAGGTGGCGCTACGGACATTGCTGATCTTTTTACCAAAACACTTTTCAGAAATGAAGTCTTATAATGCCTAAAAAGTTCAGACCATAGTGAAAAATGTGCAAACTCAAGCTTTTGTTAAGTTTTGGTTTCCTACTTAGGTTGTATGAGTTGACCAAATTTTTAATTGATAAGACAAAAACTAGTAGGAGTGTAATCAAATATAGGGTGTGGAAATCACCAAAAATGACCAAACTATATAACTTTGGCTTAACTCCCTGTTGACTTAGTGACATGCAGAGGAGGCTTTTTTGTCTGTCTTGACATGATGTACAAACCCCCCAATTTTCATACATGCACCCCAGTTTCACTTTATGAGAGATTTTTTTTTTTTTTTAATTAAATTCAATATTTTATTTGTATTTTTTTGAGGTGGCACTGTTGCTACATTTTATGTCACCCAAACCCTGAAGGCTGACCAGATGTAAATTTTTGCCAGGATCTACATGTGTGTCAATTTCATTGAATTTTTGAAAACAGAAAATGGGTGAAAAATGCACCTATTTTTGGAAATTAAAAATAATAACAATTCCTTCGGTTTCAGTAGGGTCCTATGTACCGTCAGTGATAATAAATTCTTAATTTTCAACTGGGTCCTACACACCTTCAGTGTTTGGTCCCTAATAATAATCAGAGCACTTTCAACGGGGTCCTTGCACCCATGGTGCAATCCAACGAAACACGCATATAGAACGCTGAGTGATTTTGTTCATAGGAAGTTTGGAATGAAAAATGACAACAAACAAGCCAGCATTGTCTCAACATCCAGGGCTCTCCGAAGGATTACAGAATCAGTGATTGAAGGAAATGAGTGTTTGTCAGCTGTTTCAGTTTAAGCTTTTAAACCCACTGGATTATGTTTTTTTTTTATTCCCCAGAGAGCAGACAAATCAGATTGTGTTGTTCCCATGTAGTATGTACTAATCACTGTACTTAACTTTACTTCTCAGTGGTTTCAGATTATGACTGATCACAGTCATATTTAATTACATTTTTAGATTTTAATTGATTCATTTATTTTCTGAACCGCTTAATCCTAACTAGGGACACAGGGAGGCTGGCGCCCATCTCAGCCAACTCTGGATGAGGGCAGGGTACACCCTGGTCAGCTCGCCAGGACATTTTTTGATTTTTTTTCCCCCTCAAAATATTTAACATTGACTGAATTAGTATAAATATCCAGGTAATAAGTAACAGAAGAAATAGCATATATTTCTATATAGTAGAAATAACCACTGCACAGTTCTCATTATCTCCAGAATTATCAGGATGTTTAGAAGCCCACGGGAGGCCTGAAGCTTTGGTGCCATCTGACCACTTCCAAGGGTCTCTCTATAGACCAAGCCAGGAATTACCCAGAATATTCTTTAACTTCACTAACATGGAATGATCTGAGCTGTTAAGATCACTGGCCAAGTCGGTGTGATGTGTATGGCAGTATGTCTGAGCTTCAGCCCAGGATAGAGGACTTGAGATACCAGTGAACTTTACAGTCATGTCTCCATCAGCACCTGTCTCCCAAGGTATGACACCAAGATACAACCTAAGATGTGACCATCCATCAAATCCAAACTAAAATCAGTATCAGAATATGAACTCAGCATTGTAGCATTAGAAGGGTTTTGGATTTATACATGATGTATCAAACCATTTCCCATATGCACCTATAAAAGCACAAGCTTCTCTCCCACCAAATTATTTGGCTCTCCAGAGACCCAGTTGGTAAAAGGGACATTCTTCTTTGGGAGCTCATTTAATGACCAGCACCAGTTATCAATATCATTGTACAATCCGACCCAAGCAGAAGATTTCAGAGCTTTACTTTCTGCTTTGGGCAGTGGTTTTTTGGGCAGCAAAGAACCATTGCTGATGTTCGTCAAGAGTAGGCTGCATAGCCATCAGCGTGTTTCTGCCCTGCAATGGCCTGGCGAGCTGTCTAGAGTGTACTCTGCCCTCGCCTAGAGTCGGCTGAGATGGGCGCCAGCCGCGACTCTAATTAGGATTAAGCAGTTCAGAAAATGAACGATGAATGAGCTTTCTGCTTCTTTGTTAAATCTTAACCAATCACTCTCACTCAGGATGGTTGCCAGGTCAGTGCACTTCACCCTGCAGTAATTCTGTGCATCGAGCTACGACATCAGTGTCATGATCAGGTCATATTTGTGAGGAATGATTCTCAGGATGGGTACAGCACCTGGGATCAGACCTGTTGATGACATTTATATCATAAAACCACAGGAAACTTTAACCTGTGTATATTTAAATACAAATATTCTTAAAGGGAAAGCATGGTGGCATTGTGGTTAGCATGTCTGCCTCACAGCAAGAAGGTCCTGGGTTGGAGTCCCGGGTTTGACGAAGGTGTTTCTGTGCGGAGTTTGCATGTTTTTCCCATGTTTGCATGGGTTTCCTCCCACAGTCCAACGTCATGCAAATCAGGATAACTGGCTGTTCCAAATTGGCCCTATGTGTGATCGTGAATGGTAGTGTGTGTGTGTTGGCCTGTGAATGACTGGTGAGCTGTCCAGGGCGTACCTTTGACAAAGTTGGCTGAGATAGGCTTCAGCCTCCTGTGACCCTAGTAGGATTAAGTGGTTTAGCAAATCGATGGATGGATATTCCTGATGGGGCAGCACAGAAGTGTAGTGATTAGCATGTCTGCCTCACAGCTAGAAGGTCCTGGGTTCGAGTCCCAGGCTCTACAAAGCGTTTCTGTGTGGAGTTTGCATGTTCCCCTATGCTTGTGTGGGTTTCCTCCAGGTACTCCGGTTTCCTCCCTCAGTCCAGAGACATGCACATTAGGCTAATTGGCTAAATTCCAAATTGTCCCTTGATGTGTCGATTTTTGACACAGCTCAATGGACTAATGAGCTGTTTAGGGTGTACCCCACCTTCACAGAAAGTCGGCTGAGATAAGCTCCAGCCTTAATTGGATAGAATGGGTCTGATCAGAAGTGATTTTACTCATTGATGATTTGTTGCACATGGCTAATAAAACAAATCTGAATTTAGAGAAAGCTGTAAATTTAACTGAAAACCTTATTGTACCTCCAACTTAAATTCTTTAATATAAATGTTGACACTTAACCACTTCATTACTTGAATATAAATGTTTTTATTTGTACATTATACTATGTTCTGGACTCTGGAATGGAAAATGGAAATGACTCTGGAATGGATTAAATTACAAATCAATAACTGATATACGAAGTATCAGGCCAGAGTTGATATAAAGTAAGTAAACGTGAACAGTGAGTGGAGTAGTGAGTGTTGGAGCAGAGTTGATATAAAGTAAGTAAACGTGAACAGTGAGTGGAGTAGTGAGTGTTGGAGCAGAGTTGATATAAAGTAAGTAAACGTGAACAGTGAGTGGAGTAGTGAGTGTTGGAGCAGAGTTGATTGAGGGATTTGTGTATTCTTCAATACAGCAGCCTAAACTATAGACAGTTGTTCCCTCTGTTGGACAGTTGAGATGATGTTCTGGGTTCTGGATAAGCTACATATGCACTTTTTATCAGCTCCATCTCATCTACCAGCCTGTTCATCAATAAAAATAAAATTACTTTTATTATTTTCCCTAAAAAGTTTATAACTTCAATCTTAAAGCTTACATTTCTAAGATATATTTATTATTTATAATTGTACAACTTTTCAGGAAATTATTTTACGTTATAATAATTATGATTATAGAATTATTTTATGAAGTTCTGAAACTACATAAATCTAAATTATTATAACTAAGTAAGTTTTCATTTATAAAATTATAAATAAAATGATAGTAGTTTGTGACAGATTTGAATATAAAAATTTTAAAATATTTAATGAGTAAGATAAATAAATTCATGAATGTCTATGTCAATAAAATAAAAAAAAGTTTAAATAAAAAATGCCTTTGGACTTTGTGAGGAAATTGGAGAACCCTGAGGAAGCCCACCGAAGCACAGGGAGAACATGCAAACTGCACACAGAAACTCGAACCCAGAGCCTTCTTGCTGTGAGGTGGATGTGCTAACCATTATGCCACCATGCTGCCAGAATAAAATAAAACATAAAATACATTATTAACACATTATTAACACCCTCTACTATCAGTTTTTGCATTTACTATTTTTTTCCTCCTATAGGAACCTGAAGATGAAATGAATAACTTTTGTATAATAAAAATAAAGTATAAAGTATAAATTGTATCGGGAATTTCACACAGTGTATTAAAATTAATTAGTAATAAGGTTCAAAGTAAAATGTCACAATAATGTACAAATGTCTTATAAAAATTTTTTAACTATGATTTTAATTTGTGTAATATTAATTATAATTTTGCGAACTATATAATCAATAAACAAAAAGTTTTAAATAAAATGTTCTCACCAGTGAGATTCAGAAAAAGAAAAAGATTCAGCTTCATGATGGACGAGTAGCTGAGGGGGGAAAAAAAGACAGTTTTAAGTACAAAATAAAAGTCTTGATTTATTTGTGTAACTTTATTTCCGTAATGAGTCTTTACATCGTTATCATTATCAGGTTTCAGTTCAGTCACATGCCTCATGACACACCGTGTCACATGATCTCCAGCACCTGCACCATGCCCATTCACAGTGAAGCACTAGTATTTACATCATGTACGTATAACACTCACTCAACTGTCTGTAAATAACATGTTTGTGGATGCTCTGATGCCATGTTCATGTTAATTCTATGTTTGTCTACTCTGTGTTTATAGTACATAGTCCTAGTCTTTACATACGTGTTTCAGTTTAAATAAAATACTCTGCACTTCAATCCATCTCCAAATTGTCCGAAAGGAAATGTACAAGCACTCTCGGGAAAAGTTTAATAATTATTTTAATTAATCTGTACAAATCTTAATGAATGGGTGAAGAGCAGAAAAGACACTCAGCACAGATCCTTCTACAAGGAAATGCTGGAAATCTGCTCCACAACATCTTTTTGTCATTACCCGACTCCTCAACTCCTCCTGCTCCATCCTCCTTGACTGCTGAAGACTTTGCCACCTTTTTTGATGAGAAGTTTGAATAAATCTGCCAGACATTCACTTTCACCCCAACACCTCCACACCTGTGTGGAGTTTTCATGTTCGCCATGTGTTTGCCTGAGTTTCCTCCTTGTACTCTGGTTTCCTTCCACAATCGAAAGACATGCATTAGGCTAACTTTTTTTGCATTGCCTATTTTGCGTTACCCTAAATTAAGTGTGATTGGTTGCCTGTCCATGTTGGCCCTGCAATGGACTGGTGAGCTGTATAAGGTATGTCCTGCCTTTCACCCAGAGCCAGCTGGGACTGGCTTCAGCTACCTTGAAACCCTAAACAGGATAGGCTGTATGGAGACTGAATGAATCAGTGATGGGATGCACAGTGTTAAGGGGTGTCCACACAGAACGTGGTAAAAGGTGAAATATCCTCAAGCGACACAAAGTGGGCGGGAATGAAGTTAAACTGAGCTGAACCTTCATGTGAATTCTCCCTAAACAGAGTACACCCTGGACAGCTTGCTAGGCCATCGCAGGGTAGAAACACGCTGACAGCAACCCAATGGCCTACTCTTTACGAATGACGATGGTTCTTTTACATGCCTCTCACCACAGACAGTGAGAGACATGGCCGGCCTTTGATAACCCAGTTAGCTGCACTGGGGGGACAGCATGACAACCCGGCGATAGTGGGGCTTGAACCCCCGACCTTGGGATCAGTAAGCCAGCACCCCACCACCGGGCCACCACCGAATGCACCATCTTGGAGTAATAATAATAAGACGGTTTATTTTTCACTCTGTTGGTTACAGTAGCAATCTCCCACAGGAAAATATTTTGAAGCGTAGCCACCCCATTACTTAAAACCCTGCGTTTTCAGCACTATATAGCGCTCTAATGACCAGCCCCTTGATAGTACTATTTATTAATTACTGTAGAATTAATTTCCTCAGCTGGTAAATTTTGATTATAAAGTATGATCAAAATAAGTTTACAAAGTATCATAACCCTGTATGGCTAGATCTAGCTTGCGAAATAAGCCTCTCCCCAAAGTCCATTGCACTGTCTGAAAATAATGTTTAAAGGATAATTGATGCCCATGAGAGTGTCCTGGGCCAGGTCTGTACTTTCTGTAATTCTGGTTCTTAGAATGTCCTGCTGATAAGCTAACCGTCATAATTTTTCAGTTTGTACACAGGAGGAATATGTGGTATTCGACCAATGTAAACAACTTGTAACTCCACTGATACTGCTTATCAAAAAACCCCATCAGGTTAGACTCACAAAATCTTCTTTGAATTTTCAATGTAAAGGTATTCTCATGTCTTTTACATAATATTCAGGTTTTCAAAACATTGAAGCTGCTTTTTGACGTTACCTCATATTACCCGAGGGCAGGCAATATCAAGGGCAAAAACAGAAACACTAAATTAACAAACAGGGCTATACCCAGGGGAGTTAATAAACAAAGGCACCCAACCACTTGGCAGCATACCAGCTACAAGGACACAACAGCAATGCTTTGCAGTTTGCATTGCAACTGGGCAGTCTATTTAAAGAGTGCTGTGAAATCAGTGAGAGTGCCTACAGGTGTGCTTAGGCCATGTAAGGTGGAAGTAAAAGTCTGGTGTTTGAGAGCAGAGCATGCTGGGTAGTGTAGTGTGCAGGCTACATAGAGTTTGTGGATACTATGACAATGACTTTTAGAAAAGTAAGACTCTTTTCAAACATCACATTAAAACACACATTTCAAATAATGAATTTATTTTATGATACCTTTAAAAAAACAATCACACTCCATTAAAGGAGATACATTATTGTCTAAGCATTTCTTTTATTAGAACTTTTTAAAATAATCACTCACACTAAAAAAACCATACACTACATTAGAAGAGAACTGTTTAACAGTTTTAAAGCATAAAATAAAACATCAGCCCCAGGTTAATAAAGTAAATACTCGTAAATCACACTGAGTATTCAAAGGCTGTGTACCCCTCCAGTGAACAGCAAACTTAATGTGAAGGAGGAGTTTGAGTATCCCACGATCCTGTGAAGTATGCTGTTGGGGGCATCAGCCCCTGATAGGGTCTCCCAAGGCAGATTAGTCTCAGGTGAAGAGCCAGACAAAGAGTGATTCAGAGACCATGATAGAGCGGCACCAAAGTTCAACAATCTTGGGACAGTTTATTTCTATTTATTTAAAGACAATCTTGCCCAGAAAAGGGAATCTGGGCACCACCCTGTAACCAGGAGACCACCCGGTGGCTGAGCCTTGGTTCGTGGTGCTTGGGTGGGCTTAGCCCAAAGAAGCCACAGGAAGCCTCCACCATGTGGGGCATCTACTTGCAAGGAAAAATACTGAGGTTGGGTGCAGTGTCAAGGTTGATGCCAGGCAGGCAGGCAGGCAAGGGCAGGGGCATGGGCATCCCATACTTGGCTTCACAAACTGGCTATAAGCACATGTCTGTGCAGAGGCTGGAGGTGTGTCAGGAGGAGAGGCCACACCTGATGCTGGTCCACCTGATGGCTCCTCCCTTATTTAAGATGGCTGCTCAGACATTTCTGTTTCTCTCTCCAAGCAGGTGTTTGGTGTTGGTTATATTATGTTTGGTTTGACTTCTTTAACTTACAGCACTACACATACACGCACTCAAACATGCACCATGGTGTACTAACATCCACATTAGGTTGGTTTTCTTTGGGTTTTTTTGTAAATAATTCATTACTTTGCACTTGCCGTTTTGTTTTGTCTCCATCTTTTGTCATGGCATTGAGCCGGTCATGAAACCTGCTCAACACCTTTCCAAAAAAGCACAAAATGATAGTATCCCAATTTTCTTGTCATTATCACCAAAGAAAGCCTCAAGGAATTTGTGCATTTTCTGACCAGTGTTTTAATCTCAGCATGCGTAAAAAAGCTTTAGCTGAACCCTGCAGCCTGTATCATGGCACAGATTGACAGTATGAGTTCAACAGCTGGCTGATAGCTGGAATAAAGTGATCTGTCTAAAATCTTTTAACATCCTGTCAAAATGGGATGATAAACATGTTCTGAGGCACTCATGCTGTACCTGACTGGGGTGATTGACCTGACAACTATAAAAACACAGTTCTTTATAGTAATCATCAATGGTGGTGAAGAGTAAACAAGCTACACCAGCTTTTACCATCTGAAAACAGATTTTTCTTAAAAGCTCTGAAAACAGTGATCCATCCATCTCATCACCCAGCTAACTGAAAGGTAAAGAAGGGTCCAGCAGCAGTGGTCTCTCCTTGTACATAGGTAAGGTAAGTCTGTTGGGCTTTTTACACCTGAGCCTAGTGGACAGAGGCACACTTGTGGTTAAGACCTTGGCCAGGGAAAGACATTGTTACATTTCAGTGGTACTCTCCATGATTGACTCAGCAGGAAAAGCTGTTTAGTTTTTTATTTTATCTTTTTTTTCATCCAACATATCCACGCATGATTTTTGATGTTTAATGTCTTCATCTTCATCTTCATCTGCCTGTTCCTGGGTCGGGTCACGGGGGCAGCAGCCTAAGCAGTGAGGTCAAGACGTCCCTCTCCCCAGCCACTTCCTCCAGCTCTTCCGGGGGGACGCCA